>JAHWFO010112126.1:581899-602034 GCA_023313115.1 Rhysida immarginata | reverse complement strand
ATTATTCACATAAGTATTTAAGTTATTATTTAATTTTTACACTCTAGCATTATTGTTTACCTTTTAGTTTTATTTTCCGTATGTGAATAGTTAGTTGTTTTTCTTTTATAGTTATTAATTACAAGAATTTCTCTGAACAAGAACGATACTGAAGCAGTTAGGTGTGGTAAATGTCCTGTGTGGTAAATGTCCGGTTCCCCCCCTGGGTACGGCCCTGGAGTACGATCTTTCGATAGTTTGACATTTTAGATTTCTGAACATAGCGAACAAGGTCATTTAGTGAATGACGAAAAATATATACGAAAAATATAGATTATATAGAAGTTTTGAATCGTTAAATCCACTTTATAACTATTCATTTCTTTCAAATGGAATTATCATATATCTTTATTTATTGCATTATTCTAGCGTTTTATAGTTGATTTGTTTTTTAAGGAATTTTATATGTTTAATAATTTTTTGTCATTAATTCCCCCATGCTTCCTCTTTGCCATTTCCCACTTTTTTCCTTTTAGTGTCGAGTTAAGAATTTGCATAAATCCCAATTAATTATGTGAAAAACAAGTTGAATTTCATTACTTTACGGACACAATTGGTCGAATTTCGACCACAGGCGATACTAGTTCTAATTAAAACGTAAAAAACTTTTTAAAGAGCAAAATCGGAACTTCTGCGCATGCATATTGACCATTGTTAATTGTTGTATGTAATTGTCGTAAATTTGATCATCAATGCTAGCAAAGTTTTTGATTGTGACGTCTTTGTGGAGAGGATTTTTTTTGAAACCACACAGTCGTTTGCTGTCAAATTTTGACGGGTTCCATATAATGTAAAATTGAGTCCAAAAGTAAAAGTTCAGTGCATAATTTTGCCATCAATTAATTATGTTATCGATATGTATATTTTATCCTACAAAAAATCACCCGGTTTTCCTCCAGAAATAGTTGGCAGGTCTGAATCAGAGGCGCGTTATTTATCTTAGTGGCTTCGTTAACTAGCCGACATTGACAACGGGTGATGACGTCATATCATTGTTTCAGCCTAGCCACAGAATAAGGAATACATTGTATTCCTTATTCTGTGGCCTAGCATTCTTTTGATTTTCAATCCGATGACGTCATCATTGGGTGTCTCTACCAGCCGGCTAGCAAATCCGGCTAAGATAAAGAACCCGCCTCATGTCTCGATTAATAATCTGCGAGAGACAACTCATAATAACTATAGTCAGCTCATAGAAGAAATTCACCTAGCCTCTTTTTGTATATATGGAAATAAATTCATTTTAGCCATTATAATATAGTCGATACACAAGTACAAGGAACACTACACTCAAGGCCTTGTCATCCTTGTCATGTGGTTCATAGTAGGCGTTAGGAACGAGATTATTTCCCGAATGTGATTCATTTTATCCAATGAGCGTGGGGGTTCCCATCTCTGCTCCTCTACGTTGTTTAAACACCGATTTCCGGTTTCCGTGAACACCTTTTCCGCCTAGGAAAAATTGATAAACGTTAAGTACATGTATATGTCAAAACGAATTTAAGAATGATATTATTAGAAATTAATAATAGAATAATCGAAGATACATTAACGATAAAATTTAAAAATGCTTTAGCAGGGTGAGTATGAGCCATAATTGTTCGTTTCTCTCGTATCGTGATACTCAACGAGGCATTTACCTACCTATTTCCAAGTGAGATAAGCTCTCCTTACTTTTCTCGCAATTGAAACCCGCCTGAAAAATTGCTTCAATTTCTATATAATTATCTTATTTCCTTAACCGTTAATGGTAATATAAGATTAACTGAAGTGTGTGAATGATTGTATTTCTAAATGTGATCATCTCAGGCAACTAAATTATCTCGTCATCATAAGCCAAGAAGTTACTTGGATGCTTTACTTATAAATTATTCTGTAAATTTTTATATATAATACGTTTTCCTGTTGTTTTATACACTTACATTTGTTAGCGAAACGTAATTGCGACTGTTTATTTTTTCTTTTTTTTTTAAGAAACGAATAAAATTATTGTATTGGCAGTTTTTCAAATGTGTCAGAACGTTGTATAATTTAATATAAATAGTTCATTAGGAAATAAGATAATCACCATGTTATTCATAATTATTTGACTTTAATTTATTGTTGTTGAATGACTTATTAAGATTTTTAAATTTGTAATGAAATGAAAACCGAAAATATTTTTTTTACAGCTCCTTTATTACAGACAGAGTTGGAACAAGTGCAGTACACTATGTTTCAATGTAGTCCCCCTGCTTTTCGATGCATTTCCGCCACCAAGTTGGGAGGGCAAGGATACCTCGGGGGGGGGGGGATCTTTGGGCTGCGCGTGCAGCCACTCATGCACCGCCTGTTTCATCTCCGTGTCGGTCGCGAACTTATGGCCTCCTAAGGAGTCCTTTCGTGAGCCAAAGAAGTTGAAGGCGGAGAGGTCAGGAGGATAAGGAGGATGTGGAAGGCACTCCAGACGCAAGTCCTGATAGTCGCCATGGCCGTATGAGGTCGAACGTTGTCATGCTGAATGAGAACGCCTGTTGAGAGGAGTCCGCAGCGCTTGGTGCATATAGCAGGTTTCAGAATGTCACGCACCAATTCACTATAGGTGGCACTAGTCAGCGTCTTGCCCTTATCCATGTAAAGTTCCACTATGGGACCCTTCTGGTCCCAGAACAAGGTCAGCATCACCTTTCCTGTGGATGGCTGGATGTGGAACTTTTTTGACTTTGGTGATGTTGAGTGCTGCCATTCCTTTCTAGAGCGTTTGGTCTGTGGTTGGTAGTGATGGACCCAGGAGTCGTCTCCAGTCACAATCCAAAAAGGTGTCACCTTCAAGTTCGTAGCGGTCAGCAGCTCCTGGCAGGCATCGACTTGCCTCTCCTTCATTTCGGGAGTCAGCCGATGAGGGACCCATCTTGCGGCGACTTTCCTATATTTCAGCTCATCATGGACAATATGCTGAGTAGAGCCATGACTGGTCTGTAATGCCATTGCGATGGTGACCCGTCTATCTTGCAGAATCATCTCCTCCGCCGCAGCAATCGCCTCGGCTGTCACAAGACGATGTCCCTGGCCTGGCCTCGGCGCAACCGCCAAACTTATTGTGCTGCTGCTGAATTTCGTACACCAATCGTACACCTGAGTCTGTGATACACGTGCAGCACCATACTGCGCCAACATGCGTCGATGGATTTCTGTTGGTTTCGTGCCTTCACTATATAGGAAACGGACCACTCCACGATGCATTCCACAAACGATGCATGCCATATTGGAAACTCCAGTAAGGCCACTGGGTCACGTGGGGACGCGGGACCAACGCCAATTGATGGCAGGAGAGTCCAAGTGCATGCGTACTGGGTTTGATCGCAATGGGAGCAATTTTCGATTTTCTACAGCGGTTTTCCGGTTTTCATTTCATTTAGCCTCGTATGTTTTGTATATGAATTTTTAAAAGTGTTGTCTACAAATATAAATAAAGTCTACAAAAAGTCTATAAAAAGTCTACAAGTTTAATTTAATTTAAGCATCTCTCTTTGGAAGAAAATATTTTCCCTATAATGCTATTGAACTCTGGAATACTTTCCTTTGAGTCTACGTATAGATTGTACCTGTGCATGTTGTCCTGTTAAATGTACTCGCTTTAATAAACTCATCTAAGATTTTTATTGTAACCAACTTTACGACTAGGGAGTCTAGTTTCCTTTCTCCTTTTCCTTTCTTATGTATTACCTTTTATTCCTTGGAATGCGTAACATTAATAAAAATAAAGTAATATTTAAAATTTTTTGTTTTCCTTTTTAGAAATAAACCGGAATCTGTTGACATATGTTTCGCAGGTATAGTTCTCTCATTTATTTTTCCCTGAAAATTTTAAATAAAAACTTAAGTTTATATGAAAATAAGGGTCAGATGATATCAAATTTTTGTATAATAAAATGAAATTTTTTTTTCAAATACCATCTCATGAAATTATTTAATTTATTGCATTCATCTCATGCGATCTACAATGCATTAGCGAGTCAAAGCTGATCTCCTTCACAGTTAGTCGGTGTTGTCCCCAGAAAGTTATAAAATTAGAAACAAAACATTATGACGGATGTAAAAGAAAAGACTTTCTCTAACCTCCCCTACACAGTGTGCCATGGAATGGCAATGTAAATTGTTTATATATGCCCTGCTATAAATTTTATCGTGTTTGGGGCTATAGTAGTTAGTTGTTATACAAAATATTTTGTTTTTTTTGTAATTACGGGTTTTATTGCTTATTATCGTTTTATTTATTTAATGTTGATAAGATTGCAAGTTGTTGCTTTTATGCGTTGTTGCTCAGAAGAGCAACAACGTACAAAAGGCGTTGCGTTTTGCTATTGTTGGGGAGCAGCCTTTCTGGGATTAAAAATTAATTGCCTGAAAAGGAAATCTTCGTTTTGTCGTTAATTGTTTTAAAGAAGAGTGTTTGTTGTGCAGAGTTCTTCTCTGGATGTCGAGAAAGAAAGACTGAAAACAAATCCTGTTGTACGAGTAACGATGTCTGAGCAGCCATGTTGACGTTCTGGTATGACTTTGGTCGTTGAGCGGTATTTAGTGAGTTATAATGCCGCAATGGAATTCTTATTCCTGATTGTGAATTCTATTAAGAGAATTATAAATGCACCAAAAAAACATTTGTTTTTAAGTCAGCCCCAGAGTTTTCAAGGAGCAACGAGTTATGCGGGCGAGATCGTTCTTTTATTTCGTTCGTCCTCATATTCCAGAGCGGCGCAGATATAACTGTGATTAAGCTTAGTTGAGGCAAACCTGTTGTTAGTGAGTCGAACACTGATTTCTGGAGGCTCTGTCGGACTGGCGTCTGATCAGAACAACGAAATCGCATCTTAATTGAAAATATAGTGCAATTGCTCCTCCTTTATCCATAGAACATGTTCGAATGCATGCATGTTGTGAACTCTAATGCTTCTACCTATGTATAGATGATTACTGTTGGTTACATATAATGATTAATACGTTGCGCAGGTGGAGAAGCTTGTAAGGCTCAGCATTAGTTGGGAAATGATTAATAGTTGGGAGTTCGGTTGCGTGTGAGGGTGGCATGCATTGTGTTGGTGTCCGCAGAGCGATAGATCAAAAATCTATTTATTTCAAGAACAATATTCGAACTGGTAGGTTTACTGGGAAGGTTGTATACGAGCAGTCTTCATGGTTAGGCTTACTGTCGGTATCAATTACATACGTTTTGACTGAATTCTGGTTCTGCATGGCAATAAGGAATGATTGGAAAAGAGAAGTCTTTTGAAGTTTTATGTAAAAATATGTTTAATCAATATAAAGACTGAATAATTAGAATATAAATAAATTGGAAGTACATTTCGTCACTTCCATCGTGAATCAAAACCAAGGCTGAAATGTCTGCCTCTTCTATTCTATTCCATTTACAATAATGTGTTAACGTGATTGATTACTCTCGTGAACACTTACTCATTGTTAATATTTATTCATGTGCAATGCAATTAATTATTATTTCTTTAGTTTAAAACATTCATAGTATATAATTTGAAAATACAATAAATTAATGTACAATAAATATATTATTATTATTATAATTAAATTCTTTCTCTTATTATTATTTTCTTTTTGTACGAAATAAATATTAAAATACAGAATATTATATAAAGTTGCTAACAATAGGCCCCATCGTACAAAAAAAAAAATTATATAAAGATATAAAAATTACATTTTTTTAAGTAAAAACTATTCCACAGATATTCTTTGACATATTTGTTTTAATTTTTGCTTTGGTATCGGTTTAGTTAGAAAATCAGCTAAATTATTTGAGCTTTTAACATGTTAATTCTAATTCTTCATTTTCAAGGTATTGTCTGATAAATTTATATCTTACTAGCAAAGGTACCCGGCGTTGCCCGGGATAATTCCACTTGGATGTAAACAGAACAATCTCCAAAAATTAAATTAAATTTTGCAATATCTTAAAAATAAACCCATGAAAATGCTTAGAATTAATACAGTAAAAATTCTTAATGAAAATTCGAAAAAAAGGCTCACAATGGCTGGACCTCTCCAATAATTTCTTACTCACGTAATCTTACCTCAGATGTATACTTAGTGTTGTTGCAATTTCCACTCTTCTCTCGATGTGTTGAAGCAAAACTTGGCCATTCATCACTTTGTGCAGTCTAGCGCTCGCCGATTCTTCTATTTACTTGCTTCCCATTTGCTCAATACATCACGGAGCTAACTGTCGTCTTTCCACTCTTTCTCAATAGTCTGCTAACTCTCCATTATCTCCAGTTACTCATCATTTTTAAAGATTTTCAAGAAATTGTTAAGTACTAAGAACTCTCTTTTCTAAGAAAAGCCTGAATAACAGGAATTCTATGCATTGTTACAAATTGAAACTTATCCATATTACATCATCATTTTATGTTCATTGTTATAATTCTTGGAAAGATTGCTTTAACATTACATCATCATTCTTTGCTCATTGTTATTGGTGAATTGCGCGTTGATACCATTGTTGATGCGAACACAATGGGCCTATTGTTGCACAAACTTTGCCTTGCATTGTTGGTCATGAGATATATATTGTTGGTTCATGCAGTGTGTTTGTGAATTGCGTGCTGATACCATTGTTGATACTTATTGTTGTACAAACTTTGCCTTGCATTGTTGGTCATGAGATATTTCTCATTAATATGCGTTGCCATAACCATGAATATCAATTTTTTATCGATATTTATTATTTTTCCGAAATCTGAGGTAGACAGTGACCTTCCTCATGCTTCGAAGGTCAAGTATGCGAAATTTCATCAAGATCGGAATAAAACTGTAGATTTGTATAAAAAACATACAAACAGACCCACCCACCCACACACACACACAAACATCCTTCTTTATATATATAGATAGATTGTGTGATTAATTTAATAGGTCTATTTTTATTAATGGTTATACACAATAAAATAAAAAGATGAACCAAAAACATTTGAATCCAAAGTTGAAGTGTACTCTTTATAAGCATAGAATGAGACTCAAGAGCAGCATTGCTGTAATGTTTATAAATACATTATACAGTTTGGCATTTCAATGAAAAAGCTATAAAAATTAATGTATAAATAAAATGATAAAAAATTGATGGAACTGGATAAATAAAAATAAATTAAATAAATAAAATAATGTAACTAAAATTTCATCAAGATCAGAATAAAACTGTAGATTTGTATAAAAAACATACAAACAGACCCAACCACACACAAACATCCTTCTTTATATATATAGAAGACTGGAAGAGGTATCCGGCATTGCCCGGGATAATTACACTTGCACAAACTTTTCCTTTCATTGTTAGTCATGAGATATTGATTGTTGGTCCATGCAGAGCGTTTGTGAATTGCGTGTTGATACCATTGTTGATACCTATTATTGTACAAACTTTGCCTTGCATTGTTGGTCATGAGATATTTCTCATTAATATGCCTTGCCATAACCATGAATATCGATTTTTTATCGATATTTATTATTTTTCCGAAATCTGAGGTAGACAGTGACCTTCCTCATGCTTTGAAGGTCATGTATTCGAAATTTTATCAAGATCGGAATAAAACTGTAGATTTGTATAAAAAACAGACCCACAGACAGACCCACAGACCCACAAACATCCTTCTTTATATATATAGATAGATATTGATGTGTTTGGTTTTAAAGTTTTCCTGGTTATTTTTTAAAAAATACATTGCTGCTTGGTTATCGCAGTACATTATTGGCTTGTCAACTTTTATGATATTTAATTCAGATAAAACATTTCTATGCCAAATTAATTCCTTTATACTTTCAGTAAGTGATACAAATTTTGATTCCATGGAACTTAAAGCAATACATTTTTGTTTAGAAGTGTTCAACATAAATGGAATATTACATAGTAATAAAATATAACCGCTTGATGAATGTCTGTCATTTAGAATACATCCTCAATTGGCATCAGTAAAACCAGTTAGGTTATTACCGTTAATATTTGATAAATTAATTTTTAATTCTTTTGTATTGAAAACAGTTCAATAAATCTACTCCAAGGCACCAGTGTTCATAAGTATATCCATTATTAAATTGAGATAGTACATATTCGGCAAATGATATATCTGCTCTAGTTCTATTGGCTAAAAATGATAAACAACCAATTAATGATCTATAAGGATACTTTTTCATTTGTTCAGTTTCAACAATATATTTTTCATTTATTTTCTTAGGAATGTTATATCCTATTTTCAATGGTAGGTTAACTTTTGATACATATAACTCTTTTAATCTGTTTTGTAATCTCTCAATATAAGTTTTCTGATGAAAATACCAGTTATTATTTGTTTTTTCAAAATTAACTCCTAATAAAATTGTGGTTTCACCTAATTCTTGTATTTCTATCTTTTGTTGCATTAAAAAGACTAGTTTGGATAAAATATAGTCTTTTTCAGCAAATATTACTGTCATCTACATAAACAGGGTGATTATAATTAAAACAACTTTGTTTTCCCATTGGTAAACACAATTACACCAATTTAAATTTTTGAATTCAAGACTTATTAAAATACAGGGTGTTTCAAAATTATGTACAATAAATTTAGTGACATATTCTTCAGGTCAAAAGAAGACGAAAATGTTCTATAGCACTTTGTCTGGAAACGATTTATTTGGAATTGTTCAAAGTGCCCGCCACCAGCTCGCATGCACGCTTCGGCTCGTTGCATGAGCGACCGTCTGATGTCATGGAAGAGTTCGTCGCCAGCATTACGAACGGTTTGGCATGCATTTTCAATTCCTTGTCGCAGATCCATAATGTTAGGAACTTCTGTGCTGTAGACGATCGTTTTCACATGACCCCACAGAAAAAAGTCCAAGGGATTAAGGTCGGGTGATCTTACAGGCCAGGCTACCGGTCCACCTCGACCTATCCACCGATTCGTGTATGCAGCATTAAGGTGTGCTCGCACAACATGGCTGAAATGTGCTGGAGCGCCATCATGCATGAACCACATGTTAGATCTTATCAAAAGAGGAACATCTTCCAGTAATTCTGGCAATGCATTCTGCAGAAACAAAAGATATGTTCGCCCAGTCAAACATGGCGGCAACACATAAGGGCCAATTAAGTTATTTCCGACAATTCCACACCAAATGTTCACGGAGAAACGCTCTTGATGCGCTCGAGCTCTGGTAACATGCGGGTTAGCATCTGCCCAATGGTGCTGGTTGTGAGAATTTACGATTCCTGTCCGGGTGAAGGTTGTTTCGTCCGTTAAAAGTATCTGGCTGAAACAACTAGGGTCTGCAGCATGATGACGACTTATCCATTGGCAAAATCGTTGTCGGTGTGGATAGTCCGTTGGGTTCAGTGCCTGAACCAGTTGCAGGTGGTATGGATGCAAAAGCTGACGGTGAAGAATGCGCCAAACAGATGAGTGCGGAATGTGTACCATGGAAGAAATACGACGGGTGCTTGTCTGTGGTGCATCATGTATGATGTCAATTATCACATCCTCCTCATCCGGAGAATGTGCTACAGGCCGCCCTTGTCCTGTTTGACGGCCAAAGGAACCACGCTCCCTCAAATGTCTGTCGACAGATACAAATGTTCGGTTATTTGGCAAACATCTATTCGGAAAGCATTCTTGGTAGTCTTCTTGCTTCCACAGCATTTCCGTCCGCAAGACCATACATTAGGTGCATGTCAGTGTATTCTGCACTGGAATACGTGTACATAATTTTTTTTTTACGTAAATCGTAATGCGTATGTCAAAGCACGCAAACGTTCTGAAATTGATATTCCTAGTGGATGTACAGTAGTGAAACTACAGTAATGGAAACAACTGTACACAACTAATGGAACAACCCTAAAGTAGGTTTAAATGGAACAACCACTCAACCTAGTGTTGGGTCGAAACGCTGGAACTGCTAAAATATCGTCCGCTAACTACCGTGCTTCCCTGCTGTATGATATTGGATTACTCGCAAACAAATCGTTTTCAGACAAAGTGCTATAGAACATTTTCGTCTTCTTTTGACCTGAAGAATATGTCACTAAATTTATTGTACATAATTTTGAAACACCCTGTATTATTTAGTTCCATATTCCATTCTCGTCCGCTTTGATGCAAATCATATCTTATCTTATCTGGTACAGAGGGTAGATCATCGCAAGCGATAATCTGCGGCACCTACTCCTACGAGGGAGTTTTGCGCCATCCCATTAATAACGACTGCTACGAGATGACAGTAGCAGTCGGGACCGACGGCTTAACGTGCCCTCCGAAGCACGGGGGGTTTCATGATGGAAAAGCTGCTGGGGATAAACGAACCAGAGGCTGTCACCAACTGCTGGAACACCAGCTATGGTCAATCGGCAAATGGGTCAGACCAAAGTCCCCCAACAGCCGCGCCCCAAATAGCTGTCCCGCCAGCGGTGGCCCTCAAGCCCAGGCCGTCACCCAACCAGCAGCTGGCCACGCCCGAAGTTGCTGAACTCCATCGAATGCAAATCATATACTGATTTCTTTAATAAGCAAACTTTATGTTCTTGACCTTTTACTTCAAATCCTATAGGTTGTCTAAAGTAAATGATATCATTTAAATTGCCATATAAATATTGTGACTTCACATCAATTTGAATGTGATTCCATGATAAAATAGTAACTTAGTAAGATGTATAAAAATCTTACAATGGACAAGTTTACAACTGGAGAAAATGTCTCTCCATAGTCTATTCCTTGTTTTTGTTTATAGACTTGTGCTACTAAATGTGCCTTATATTTTTTAACATTGCCTTTATCATCTTTTTTTTATTGCATATACCCATTTATTTCCTATTATTTTTTCTGTTTTTGGAGGTTCTACGAAATCCCAAACTTTTCTTTTTTCATCATTGAAATTTCTTCTTTGCATTATCCCAATATTTATTTTCTTTCGATTTTTTAGATTCATTATAATTCATAGGTATCTCTATATTATAGACTTCATCATTACAAATATCACAATCAAAATTAGCATTATTTTTGTCAGAAGTTTTTGTTTTTGCTTTAAAGGAAAATAAATTTCTATCAAAATTAATATTTTTCATTTTACAATACTTTTCTATATCATTAAGTGAACGTAATCTTTCACCAGTAGGTGGATAATAGTAAACATCAATTCGAGATTGATTTTTTCTCTTTACTTCTCTTCTCCATTCATCTATATCTAAATTTTCTAATTCATCTATTTTATGATCTTTTTCTTTAGAACAGGTTTCATTATCATCAACTGTTAACTCTTCATCACTACTTTCTGAATCTATATCTCCCATTTTGAAATTGATATAATCATATTTTCTTGCATTTTGTATTAAACAATATTCACCCTTTTTAGTTTCATCTATCTTTTGTTGCGTGCCAAATTATGACACGCACAGCCAACACGAGAGTCGCGGTCTAATCTCAAAAAAAAATCAAAATAGGTAAATTAACTAGAATACGGTAAGACCAAATAAAACCAATTAACAATTATACCCACAAACTGCAGAGAACTAAGTTGAAAGATAGGGTTAAATTTAATTGTTTCAGCTTTTTCTGTTTAGATTAATTTCCCCTTTTCGACAGAACTATCCCCTTTTTATTTATTAATTCGAATCTTAGATGAACAAAATCATATCCTGGAATTCCAAGCAAAATTGGCTTTTTATTACAATTTGAGTTGTAATAGTAAGACTACAGTAATTATCAAGAGATTTTCTTTCTTTTTTTTTTTTTTTTTTTTTTTTTTTTTTACACAAAAAAGCAATTGAAAAGACAAGCTTGAAGTCGAAAGCTCAATTGGTGGGTCCTTGAGTTTTAAAACTAAACTTCAGGGAAAAAAGTCGAAATTCCAGACAGTGGCGAATCGCAAAGTTGCTTGGAACTAAAAAAAAAAAATGTCAAAAATAAAAGTACAAGGAAAGTAGTGAGGGAAAACGTGAATAAAGGAAACAATAACAAAAAACTTGACAAAAGTAAAATTTCACTTCAAAATTATACTTCGACTCAGTGGTGAATGAACAGAGTTTGGAGCGATGAGCCACAGCTGGGTTGATTGGAGCACTCAAAGGCAAGTAGCTTGAATTAAAATAAAAAATTAGCAGTGGAAAAAAATAGAAAATAAATAAAACAAGGTAAAAAGAGAAAAAAGGAAAAAATGAAAATAAAGAATAAAGATAAATAATAAATTCAAAGAAACAAATCAAAAAATCGAGGCCAGAGTAAATAAAAGGAGCAAGGATAAATAAAAAGGAAAAAAAGAATTAACAGTATAAGCTTACCTCGGGAAAAGACCATATTGGAGAAATTACAAGTTCTTGGAATTCGGCAACAATAAACATGACATTAATGACCAAACACAAAACATACAAAACGACACTACATGACACAACTGAAAAAAGGTGAGAAAAGAAAACCTGGAAAGAAAAAAAATAAAAGAAGGAAAGAAAACAGAAGGACAGAAAACTTAAATCGAAGAGGAAAAAAAAATTAAAAGTAAAATAATTAAAAGATTTAAATGGAGGAAGATGGAAAGCTGCTACTATCCAGATCAACTGAGGGGAAAACAAGACCAGTTTGCTGAGTGAGATTACTTGGAAGGACGGGCAAGTCATATCAAAATAACCAAACTGATATTGGGAGAAGTCCAGAGAGCTAGATGACTCAATTCCGAACGAAGAAATACAGTTGGATTCCTGACGCTGAAAAAGTGAGGATACCGAGTCAATATTACCGAAGATCCACAGAGTTCTGACGACTAGTTTGGCGTAGGGGTAAACAGCCCATGAAGAAAGTCGGGTTATCGTGCAGATCAAATAAAAATAAACTAACCTAGAGATTGATTCAATCAAAGGTCAGAAAAAACTGGAAAAGTGCTACAAGATTTCTCTTGAATAGCTATTGAAGACCATTGATAGCTATTGAAGACTATTGATAGCTATTGATAGATTTCTCTGGAAATAGGTCCTCAACAGGTTTCTCTTGAATAGCTATTGAAGACTCCGGATTGTGACAGGTGATGAAATACCGCTGGAAGTAAACATCGTCCAAGTCATAGAATCGTTGCAAACGGTATTGGAGTTCGAAGACCAAGTCTGAATGAGCTGGCATCGGTAGCGTTGCGGCTTAGACTATACGTGCAACTCGATTCTCCAAAGGCAGAACATAATCTAAATTTTACTGACCGTGATCGTCCATTGATGAGGCGAATAATTATAAATGACTTTAGCCAATAAACTCAGTCAAGCGGTCGCAGTAGACCTCCATGATCAGGGTTCTCCTCAGGCCCTTTTTAACGGGCGCGCCGCCCGGCTGAAGAATAAACGAAAAACTGCACAACACTGCATAATATTTTATTTGTTTTTGTTTTTAATTTTTGTCCGCCCAGTTATTTTAGCTTACCGCCCACCTGATAAAATAATCTGGGGAGAACACTGATGATCAAAACTAGATCCACAAAACTCGACAGATGAGTAAGCACAAATGCTTTTAGACTAAGTCAGAAACTATGGGCACAGCATTCGAATATTATGTCCATGCAAGATTCAGGAGAACGAAGAACCAGAGAAGTCATTTCAACCGCAGACAGCAGTAAAACTTAACTGAATTCTAAAAAATTAAGAAAAAGGAAAAATGTGCTTTTTGCATGCGCACAACATATGCACGAGATAAAAACCAAACTGAACAGTGAGAAAGAAAAATTAGTAAAAAGAAAAGGTTTAAAACAATATGAGCCAAAAAAAAAATACTAAAATCGACAAAGGTCAATTAGTGTTCAAAAATAAGTGTGTAAAAAGTTACTATATAACGTCCATTGCTTTTTAGATAGAACATACTAAAAGCTAAAGCATTGTTTTCTTGTGAATCAACCTAGATGAAATAAAGAGAAAAAAAAAAAGTTTTTTATAATTAAATCTTACAATATTAAGTATGAAGTTTTAATCTTAAATCGTTTACCCACGTTAGTTAATTGAGAAGAAAGCCGTAAATAAACCTTTAGAAATCATTTTTTGCTGCTATCTCATTTCTCGCCTTTTAAACAGTGATTTAAAAATAGATCATGTGCTGACATAGTTTTGTCAACGGAACCCGCCTGGTTTACCCTAATTTCTGATGATCAGGTACGTAATTGTGATGCCTTAAATTAGAGGGAAAAAGAACTGGATTAAAAGTGTCTTACTTCAGTAGACCTTCTAATCTTAGGATAACTGCTCAAAATCAAATATTCCTGAAGAGTATGCAATTGTGTTTGACACTAGGTCCTAATGGAAGGGAGCAGTATCTATCATCAAGAGACCAATGCGAAAGAATGCTTCGAGTGAGGCCACAGTAACCTCAAAAAAAAAAAAAAATTAATCGGGGCAAAACTTAGTACTCAGTCCGGAAAAATAGGAGGGGCGAGAAACAAGGAGACAAAGAGACCACCGGATACCTAGCCGAGCAAAGAGAATTAAAACAAGGAATTCAATTCCAACAGGAACTCTTAGAACAGCTCAGAGATCCAGTGTATGAACAAGAGTAAGAGTCAAAACAAGACATAAGGGAACGAAGTTCAAAAGATCCTAATACATGAGCCAAAATAATTGACCAGGTGGACAAAAGAGAACACTGTCTTCTTTTGTCTTCAGAAAAAGGATCGCTACACTTTACATGTATATTTTCAATTACCTTTTTACTTTTTGGTATCCATACTCTGTATCCTTTAGTAGTTAATGCATAACCTATTAAAATGACTTCAGTTGCTGTAGGACTTAATTTTATTTCATTTAATTTTTGGGATGTGTACATAAACCAATGAACCCAATATTCTTAGATGCCTATTGGATGGTTTCCTACCTAACCTTAGTTCATGAGGTGTAATATTATCTAATTTGTGAGGACATCTATTTCTAATAGGTACGAATGCATGTAGAGCTTCTGCCCAAAATTGTGGTTGTAGTCCACTATCGGTTAACATTGATCTTACACCATCTAATGACGTACGATTGAATCTTTTGGCTATACCGTTTTGTTCCGGTGTATACAGAGGTTCTTTCGTGTTTAATGCCTAGATTATTTAAATAATTTCCAAATTCATGGTTACAAAATTCTAATCCGTTGTTTGTTCTAATAGACTTAATTTTTGTTCCTAATTGTCTTTCTACCTTTTTTAGATATGATTTGAAACAGCTAAATACCTCATTTTTATGTTTTATGGTATAGACATGCACCATTCTTGTGTAGTCATCTATCATAGGTAAAAAAATATCAACTACCTCCATGAGATTTACAAGGAACTGGCCCCCATACATCCATATGGATTTTTTTCTAAAGGTCTTTTCGTTAATTTTACATAATCCTTTTTTAAGGAAGTTCTTGTAGACTTGCTAATTCTACAAGTACTGTATTACAATTGCAGGGTTGCATCTAGCAAAATGGCAGGGCAGGGAAATGAACAATAATTAGGGCACATTTGGTCAGAAAGTAGGGCAAGTCGGACACATAAGTGCACATTATAATGACTAGTTTAAATAAATCCAACGAAAAAGGCCAGATTGCGCTCAGAAAGGGCAGGGCGCGTTGCAAAAAAACAGGGCACTGCGCCCTTCTATTCCAGCCTAGATGCAACACTGAATTGTTTAATGAACCTTTTAAATTTTCAATTCCATAAACACAATTTGTCTTATTCAAATTCCTAATAAGGGGTGTATTGATATGAGCCATTCTTCTATGAATTAACTGTATATCTGTATTTGTATTAAGTGCATATTGATCAACATTTTGCTAATTATGATTTACAGAAGGATATACTATAGCTTCTAATACATACAAGATGTTTTTGAATTGAGTACAGATTTTTTGGGAGATGATAGAAGAGGTCCTTAGAAGTATTTTTTGTCATATGAACATGGGGTCCCCGCAGCTCCGTTTACTTACAATACTGCATTGAACAATCAAATGACACCGGGACGCAGTGTGCATTGGTAGGCCTAGATTATTTTATTTTTAACAATTAACACACGCAATCTATTGTATGACTTTTACAGTAATTGTTCGAAATGACCGCCATTTGCTTCATAGCACAATTCGCAACGCCTTATGATGGATTGATGTACGCGTGGAAACAGCTGATTAGCACAGTCGCTGATGTTACCTGCTGCCGCGACAACACGAGCCGCCAATTCTTCTTCGGTATCTACTGGTTCGGAGTACACCATTGATTTTATGCTTCCCCATAAAAAAAAAAAATCCATCGGTGTGAGATCTGGCGATCTCAGTGGCCAAGCAACTGGTCCGCCATGATCAATTCAATGCAGTATTGTAAGTAAACGGAGCTGCGGGGACCCCATGTTCATATGACAAAAAATACTTCTAAGGACCTCTTCTATCATCTCCCAAAAAATCTGTACACAATTCAAAAACACTTTGTATAATTTATTTTTTCTATGCACTGCAGGAAAATATGTCCCATCTGGATGGAAAATTTTCATTTTATTTTTATACCATATAACTTTATACCCTGCTATTTGCTCCTCCAATTAAATTTTTTCTCATATTTGGTGCATTAAGAACATTTTTAAGTGTCATTTTTACATTGTTTTCTTTTATCTTTAACATACAGGGTGAATACAAAAGTCTGAACTCCCTTTTTATTTTTTGAACCGAAGCAGATATGTCAATTTTGATGAATCCAATGAATAGGAAGTTGTGGGTGGCCTATCCCATGGTGCACTTTTCGTCATCCCAAATATGCAAATTAGGACACATTCAAATTTTATCTCAAAAACCGTAAGGGATAGAGAAAAAAATCCAATTGCAAACTTGTTCAGCATAAAAAAACAAATAAAACAAAAAAAAATTATCCAAATCGGAGCAACCAATCACCCACAATCACGTGCACAAGGAAAACTGAATGTTGATATTTCTGCCATGTAAAGCATGCAAATCAAAAAATTAATATAAATTACCAAACTCACATTCACTTTCGTGCGGAAACGCAAATAAAAGGAATGTTTCAGCACACAGTAGACAGAACAATTCCAGGATGGCAAGCTACACTGTTCCGGAAATGGTCAACATGATCTTCTGCTTCGGACAGGCAAGGAGAAACTTACATGCTGCAGTTAGCTTGTATCGAGACAGATACCCTAACGAACACCATCCATCTCGTCAAACAATGCGTCACATTATTTAAAGATTCGAGGCTACAGGGAACGACCAGGGGCACAAGGCAACGAGGATACAACAACATTAGTTCTGGCTGCAGTTGCTGCAAATCCCCACACAAGCAGCAGAGCAATTGCTGCAGATTTTAGGTGCCATCAGAGAACTGTTCAGAACATTCTACACGTGCATCATTTTCACCCGTACTGTATTCATTGTCACCAGGAGTTACTGCGATTGGATTATGTTGCTAGGGCTGCCTTCTGCAACTGGTTACTTACCTGCCTGGATGACAATCCAAACTTCATTCATGAGATGTTGTGGACAGATGAAGCCCAGTTCACCAGGGATGGAGTTATCAACAGGCACAACCATCATCATTGGGCAGACGAAAACTCACGATGTCTGCGAGAAGCAATTCATCAAGTGAACTGAAGAATCAATGTGTGGTTGGATTGTACAATGACACTGTGGTTGTGTGATGAGCCCCGCCCTCGCCCTTATGCCACCTATCAGGTGACTCAGTTATTTGCTAATGGGATTGGGGCTTAGTCAGGGGTTTGGGGCCTGGTAAGAGGGACAAACTTTGACAACAGGCATTATTACAAAAAAAACACTTATTTATTCAAGAAACATAACGGTCTTTGGTAACCTTACATTAATATGCACAATGTAACACTACAACTAAGCTTCGTGGTGCTCTAAGCACTATACTGTAAATTGACAAGGAGCCCCTCTCCACTTAATTGCTAAGTACTAAAATCATACATAACTACTGTGCTACATAAAGCCATAATTCAAAATCTATCATATCAGGTTAATATTTAAAAGGCCCAGTGTGCCGTCAAGCAAGTTCACCACCAATTTAGGGCAATAGCAAGCAAATTTTCGCATGGGCGCTGCAAGTCGAGTTGACAACCAGTACTGCAACAGTTTTATAGTCTTAACAGTATGGGAGGTTCACCCGTTATACCCCTAGCAACGAACATTACACAAATGTCCTGTGCTCCTTTAATTTAGTCTAGAAGGGGGGAGCACTTTAACCCCTTCCTAGGTGCGCTCCCACATGGCGAACTGTAATCCACTACCAGGAACCACGCACTGTGCACCCTGTTTCCTTGCTCAGCACTTTGCAATGTCGTTCCAGGTGTGCCACAGAACTATTCAACAGGTGACCTGTAGATTGTGGCACTACTGTCACCAACCGTTTCGCGCTCTCATTAAACTGCTATTCTACCTTTAGTGAACTGCAGGACACCACAGAAGGACCACCCAAATCAATATGTTTATCTCTATTGTTCCTTATCTCTAAAAACATATGCAACAGTTCAGAGTTCAGCATGGCACTAAAATTCCTCTTCTATTTTCACTAACATTTGGGGTATGTCTCTTTCAAACTTTTTAGAAATTTTATCAATGAAGATTGAGAATTCCGAGCACTGGAAATTATTTTAACTCAATTACAATATTACAGGTTCTCATCTTAGTTTACAAAAGGGGCCACCGCGCTGGGTCAAAATAAGGAAAACATCACTCACCCTTTATGCAAACATCTAACATAGGCAGGCGTTCAAAGAGCTTCCCTGCCATGCAGGCCGAGGAGACGTGGAGGGGGAGGCGTAAGCACCACCACACACTTGCGCAGCTCCAAACTCGGCAGGTTATCCCACAAAAGCTAATATATAAACATAACTTCAATAAGACGCAACTTCAACGGTTTTTACAAGACAATTGGCTCAAAACATTAAACTATTAATTAACATCAATCAGTAAATGATCGTGTTTAGAAAAACAAGAGAGCAGCGATTCCGCCATTAGGGCTCACACTACAATCGAACACACGGCTTCGCATGCCTCTGGCCGGGTTGAAGCATGGCAAGGATCTCTCATAAAAAGTAAAAAACACATCTCCAAAAACAAAACGCAGTCTGCGAATCCCAGACGCAACAATACGATCGTTGGGAAAAACCACATAATTTCTTTTTAGAATGTTTGTGGAAGTAACAATGTCAATTCCCCAACAATCGCGAAGCCACTGTCGAGCTGAAACACGGGAGCGCCGATCGCAAACAATAAAAGCCATAAACAAACAAAAAAACGAAGCATAATTAATCCTTACACATTAATAACTTCAAATATCTATCACCAACCAGGGTTCGCGCTAGGACAAAAAATCTACGAGTCAATTTGACTCCCAAGCCTGAAAACTGCCAGTCAAATTTCAGAAAATGCGAGTCAAATTTTAAATGCTTTTTAAATTCTATATTTTTACTTGCATTCACGATCTCTATAGTTGCTGCTATATTTAATTAGAAATCGCTTATGACAAAATCGCTTATGACAAAATGAAGTGCGGCTAAAACGTGTTGAGAAGGATATGGGCCGATGATATTCAAAATTTAACAAGTCAATTTTGACTCGCGGATCAAAAATTCATGAGTCAATTTTTAGCAAAAATGCCCATTTGACGCGTAAATTGCGAGTAAGCGCGAACCCTGACCAACTAATTCCACTTGTATAAAGCTCCAGTTTAACGTACCACTTTCTCTCCCACGCACTCACCCAGTGCACAAAACAAAAGAGCATCAGTTGATGCTCTGTTTTCGCCGAACCCATGTGACACCCACTGATATGGAATGTCACAGTTGGACCGTATTTTTACGATGGAACACCACCGGCTGAAATTCTCAACGTGGTAGTCACAGACTTCATTGCCAATTTGCTATTGGCCTCGTATCAGCGCACGTGGTTTCAGCATGATGGAGCTCTTCCACATTACGGGTTGGTCGTTCGCGAGCGTCTAAGTGAAATTTTTCCTGCTCCCCTGATTTTACACCACTTGACTTTTTCTTGTGGGGATACCTGAAGGACAAGGTTTATGCTACACAGCCCGCCTCACTGGAGGATCTGGTTCAATGAATCCAGGAA
>JAHWFO010112126.1:565240-581499 GCA_023313115.1 Rhysida immarginata | reverse complement strand
CAAAATTGACATATCTGCTTCGGTTCAAAAAATAAAAGGGGGGTTCAAGACTTTTGTATTCACCCTGTATAAAACTACATCTCCAATGCCGATTATCTCACAGCTAGAATCTTTATCCCCTATTAAAGCTTTAGTTGGTGAAATTGATTTAAAACTTTTAAAAAACTTTTATCATTACAGAAATGTGAAGTTGCTGCACTGTCTATTAACCAGTATAAGATATTTCTTACCCTATTTTTTCTAAAATTCACTATTTAGAATTACATTTTCACCTACGAGTTCAGTGTACAGAATGTTATTTCCTCCTTCTCGTGGCTTGTATTCATCGTCAGGATTTCTTCTATGGGTTCTTTTCTCCTCTTCAGGTAGTTTGTAACAGTCTTTTCGTAAATGACCAGTTCTTTTACAATAAGTGCAGATTTTCTGCCTCTGAAGTTGGCTTTGTCTGGATGACTCTGTTGTGGATTCATTACAAGATCACATGTTGGTCTTCTTCTTGAGTGGGCATGATCAGGATCCATAATTTGCCTTGGAAAAAATCTTTTTCTCGTTCACGTTGAACGCATTGGTTTCTCTGCATTCGTCATCTTTATTCTTTTGGTTTATTCATCCAGATTCCGCTATCATTTGATCCTCCAGGTTTCGCAAGTTGAACTCTTTGTCGGGGAGTCTATAAATTATTTGGACCAGGTTATCGTAATCTTTAGGGACTCGTCTGATTAATTAGAAGCATATTAGAGTTTCCGGTATTTCAAATCCTGCGTCTTTGATTTCTTTCGTTTTTTCTTTCAATCTTTGACAACATGTTTCGTTTTCGGGATTATAACATAAGTCAAAGAATTCGTCAAACAAGACAGGCGAGTCTCGCTCTTGATTTTGGTTTGAAGTTGTCTTGAAGAATTTTCCACGCTTCTTTCCCGTCTGTGGTGTCTGATATAGTGGTCTGATGTCACTCTCGATTCCCAAATATATAGTAGTATAGGCTTTGTCTTTTCAGAGTTGAAATTCTGTTACGAGTTGATCCGGGGGAATTTTTAATTCGTCGGTGTTAAAACTCCAGCACCCCTTATCCATTAATAAGACTTTCATGTCTTTTTTTCCATGTGTTGTAGTTGTAGAAATTCAACTTCGAGAATGTCGTTGTAGTTGCTTCATCCATGCTTGTTTTTCTTTTGTTAGTGCGGCCTCAATCGAATGAACTGTTCTTTTGTTTTTTAATTTTTCCTTAGGCCCAGCAAGCTTCCGCTGAATATAAGTTCCTTGAAATCACTTAGTGGTTGTTGGTGTCTAGGCCCATAACCGATTTTTTGTTGGTGTCCGCAGAGCGATAGATAAAAAATCTATTTATTTCAAGAATAATATTCGAACGGGTAGGCTTACTGGGAAGGTTGTATACGAGCAGTCTTTGTGGTTAGGCTTAGCGTCGGCATCAATTACATACGACGTTTTGACTTAATTCTGGTTCTGCATGGCAATAAGGAATAATTGGAAGACAGAAGTCTTTGAAGTTTTACATAAAAATATGTTTAATCAATATAAAGACTGAATAATTAGAACATAAATAAATTGGAAGTACATTTCGTCACTTCCATCGTGAATCAAAACCAAAGCGGAAGTGTCTGCCTCTTCTATTCCATTCCATTTACAATAGAAATTAGTGATTGATTACTCTCGTGAATACTTACTCATTGTTAACATTTATTCATGTACAATGCAATTAATTATAATTTCTTTACTTTAAAACATTCATAATATATAATTTGAAAATACAATAAATTAATGTACAATAAATATTTTATTATTATAATTAAATTCTTTCTCTTATTATTTTGTTTTTGTAGGAAATAAATATTAAAATGCAGAATCTTCTATATATATAAAGAAGGATGTTTGTGGGTCTGTGCGTCTGTGGGTCTGTGTGTATGTTTTTTATACAAATCTACAGTTTTATTCCGATCTTGATAAAATTTCGCATACATGACCTTCAAAGCATGAGGAAGGTCACTGTCTACCTCAGATTTCGGAAAAATAATAAATATCGATAAAAAATCGATATTCATGGTTATGGCAAGGCATATTAATGAAAAATATCTCATGACCAACAATGCAAGGCAAAGTTTGTACAACAATAGGTATCAACAATGGTATCAACACGCAATTCACAAACGCTCTGCATGGACCAACAATCAATATCTCATGACTAACAATGAAAGGAAAAGTTTGTGCAAGTGTAATTATCCCGGGCAACGCCGGGTACCTCTTCTAGTATTATATAAAGTTACTAACACATTGTTTTGTAGTGAGATGTCACTGCGCGGAGTTAGCAGGATAGAGTCCTTTAGAACAGGCAATTGACGATCGATATTTCTCATTTCCAAGCTAAGCTTCGCAAGTGGCAATTTGATTCTCTGGGAGCAATAGGTGTATTATAACGAGGTTTCAGTGAAATAAAAAGGGACACATGACTCCTTCCGTGCGTAGTTTTGGATGATTGGGGTGCAAGCAGTTTTGTTGCCTGGGAATTGTGACGCAGCAGGAACACTGCGGTTCATGAGTTTACCGGCAAGCATGTACCTCCCTATAATGAATTGATTACCCTGCTAGTAGTTATTGCCCATATAATGCAAGATGCCATGATAAGCGCAACTGGTGATGATTGTAGATGTTAGACTGATTAGGCTGCATATAGTCGATAGAATTTAACAATTATTAGTAATGGTATATTTATATTCATAATAATTGCACTGGTGCCTGTTTCTGTTTTTTGTTAAAATATTGGATAATGTTGTAGTTGTCTTATTATAATTAAATTGTGGGTCTTGTTTAGTATAGGTCTGTGTCAATTTCTCAATCTATTAGTTCCTAACTCTAGTAACCTACACCTGCGAGGGTCAGTGAGCATTTTTTCGAGCCGCCAGGGCAGTGTCTCATGGGCGTGCGTTACATTTGGCGCCTGAACAGGGACTGTTAATCCAGCAATTCCAGATTGGCGAGTCCTTGGCAGAGACATTTGTTTAAATATTAAGTTTGATATTTTCATTGCTGTGATGATTCGTTGATCATGTCTGGGGAGTGAATTGAAGTAGCCCAAGTAGTACTGGCTCCACAAGTGCCAGTATATGCAAGGACGGTCCCCACTTTCTCTGGAAATGGAGCCGGTATTAGTATCATAGGGTTCCTCGGTATTATCGACTTGAGCTCACTGTGGTCAAAGCCAAAATCAAGGGATCTGCAGCCAGGAAGGCTGCAGATTTTGAGTTATTCAATATAGAAGACTTTGGGATACTAAGGGCCGCATCACAGTTAAAGGTCTCAAAAAGGACTCTACCGCTGGCTCGGCAGAGCTGAATTTGAGCGAGAGTCCTTTTTCAGAGTCCTTTCGTATGACAACTATCCTACAGACACCAGCTCAAGCAGTTTGTGACGCAAATTTGTAGGCGTGTTCTCTGGAAACCTTTGCGTAGTCATAGCAACGGTGACAGGGCCGAGATCCACATATGCTGGACATGTGGTTTTTATGTCACCTTCACGGAGGAATGTAAAAATTTTAAAAAAAAAGTTGTTTTTGAAGTTATTCTGCTTAGGAAATAGAAATTTTAACAGATTTAAAAATTCCTTAATTAATTACAGTAATAATTCGTATATTAAATCTGTAGATATATATAAACTGAAGTACTATATTATGATATAGTATTGGATACAATATTATACATTAATACAAGCAAAATCTCTTACTCTACAATATATATAATGGACGTCCTTATTGTATCTGGGCCCTAATTTCTCCCAGCTCTCTAACTTCCTGTCGTCCCTCGGCCTTCGAATATCTTTTCGCACTTCTACACCATCAGCCCGCATCCTGAACCCACCCACCGCCGTCACCACTGACAAATATTCCCAATCTGGAGTTTACTGCCTGAATTGTGCGTTTTGCGACAGATTCTATGTAGCATTATCAACCTGCAAATTTGCAGTACGATTCAAAGAGCACATTGACTCGTATAGAAAACGAGATCGTATTTCCCACTATGCAAACCACCTCGAAGATTCCGGACACGCATTAAAGACACAAGAAGATGTTATGTCTGTCTTACATATCTGCAATAGACCAGAAAAAACTGCTACCCTTGAAGCGATCGAAATATTCAAGGCCAAGAAGTCCTCCCCCCACCTGCTTCTCAATTGTCAAACAGACTTTAATGTGTATGCAATACTTAACTCTTTATCTGATCTATTATGATTCCTTTTTCTCGGTTTCTTTATTATGGTTTATGTTTTCTTTTGCATTTTGTTATTTCTTGCCTGTTTTTTATTTTCTGTAAATCCTCTTGTCCTCAGACAACCGGATAAGTTCTCTTTTCGGTCCGCCATCCCTTTGTATATTTTCTTTTTGTATAATTTATAAAAATTAGCGTTTACACTCTTTTTATTCTATTGGCCATTATAATTCAAAAATCTGTGCTTTTTCTATTTATCCTGTTGGCCATTATTTCCTCTTTAATTCTTTTGTATCCCATTGGTTCTTGTATATGCATAATTTGTACCACTGTTCTGTATATAAAGGCTTGCATGCCTCTTGCTGTATATATCCTTGACATAGCCGGGAATAAATGGCGAAACTAGTTGGAACTCCTGATGTCCCTCTGTTATACTGTAAGGCCACCACCTGTTTAATCAATAGGAACAGTATTATGATCCACCCTTCTGCTGATAATGAAAATATGGAAAGGCAAATGCAATTTCGAAAACTATTTCATTGTACGTTGTGGAAAAAGAAATTTTGTTTGTCTTCTTTTACAATATTATAAGTTATAGTATGAGTTATATCCAAAATTATTTGATAATATAGTATTTGAATTACGTGATGACTAACTATTTCATTATTCTTTATTTAAATCAGTTTATCCCTCTGAACGCATGTACGTTTCTTATTAATAAACTGTCGGTAAATCAAATTTTATAAGAAACCATAGGACTTTTTTTTTTAGGTTTAACCCCTGTCAAATTTCTTATTTTTTCTTTATTATAAAATCGGCTTTTTAAATTCCAATTCCAAAATTTTTAAATGATCATACTTAATTAGATATACATATAACAAAGTCGTTTATTTTTTTCTTAAATTTTTATAAAAGCTTGTGAAATTGTTATCGGAGACAATATTCTTGGTTTATTTTTTTTTCCTATCATAATTCCAAAATTAGGGAAACCAGTAAATTTATGTTCAGATTTATATAAAAATCCTTAAGTTAAAATAATTTATATTTGGAATTGTGTGGATCAGAGGTAAAACATCGTTTCCTTGAGAAATGCTTTATAAACGGGGTGTAATTTTGCACATTACTTATAATAAATTATTTATTTATTTATTATTTAAATATGAAATTACATTTTGTTATTTTCTAAAAAATATGTATATACAATAATAATAATACTTATAAAATATTTATAATTCAATAATGTACTTACGTTGCAGCAGCCTGTGTTAGTTTTCACTATATTGCATTTACTTATGATCTTCTAGCGCTATTTAGGTAACATTGCGTACATTTATTGGTATTATTATTATTATTATTATTATTATTAATAACAATGATTATGTTTATTTCTTATTAATGTAATAGTTTTTTTTGCGTTTCATTTTTGTAATAAGAACTGTAATACACGAAAGAAACTGCGAGAGCCAATATATAGCAAAGCAAGGAGAGAAGAGCAAACATGCTGTGGGAGGGGGTGAGAATCGACATGCAATGACAGTATGTACTGATCCCGTACATTTGAAGGAAATGTGGCGTTTCTTTAATTTAAGATGATCAGCGTCATTCATAAAAATGCTTCATTCATTTTTTTTTTTAGAATGAAGCATTTTTACCTGTTGCGAAGAAGCGCAGCGCCATGAGAAACTGCAGTAGCGGCAGCAGAGCGCCGCCTCCTCGAGGGCAATGCAAGTCGGCGAATATTTCCCCCATTACGAGCATCACCGTATTTTTCGCCAAACGGTATCGCATACGAAAACTATAATGGTCGTATTCTTCAATTGGATTTGATCGGTCTCGAATTCTACGATCACACAGGAATTCTAAAGTGTTCATCACGCGCGTGACTCGTTCGATATTTTCATACGCCGCCATGTTGAAGGACTCTAGAAAGGACTCTACTCGCTAAGCCACCTCGTTCGCGGCTCACATCCGGCGAGTCCATTCGCCCTCTGTTGACGCGCTTACGACCAACTGTGATTCCTTTTTGAGACCTTTTCAGAGACTCGGGCGTTTTGAGACCTTTTCAAGAGACTCAAGGCGCACGTTATACCCAACTGTAATTCGGGCCTAAGAAATAGGCTGCTTCAAATATTTGGCAGAACCAAGATAGCACGAGATTATGGCAAAAAGCTGCATAATGTGGTACAGCCTTGGAAAGAGCCTGTAGTTGAATTTGCCAGCCGATTAGAATTGGCTATGGACAGATTCACCAGAATTGGCTAAATTTGGCTAAAATTCACCAGGACATGCTCCTGCAAAGATTCAGGAGTAGTGCACTACTGGCTCACAAAAAAATGTCCTTCGCTCCTAAGGCATATGATGATGCCGTACAATGTGCTCTGGAGTCTGAGGAGTTGGAGCGACAGCACCGTGGTCAGGCCAGTGGTCATATGTTACGGGAGCAGACTAAGTTGCTGCGGCCCATGAGGCCGTGACACCTGCAGTGCGAACTTCCTTGAGAAGCATAGCTACCTCTGACAGCAGCTCCCACAATCCATGCAGGTGCAAAGGAGAGATAAAAGAACTCCGTGATATGATTGACGCCTTGTGTCAGTCTGTGGACTCCATCAGTAACTCAGTTGCCCAGTTAGGAAAAGACGGGAGTAAGGCGAGAGTGACGCCAAAGGGAGGTGCACTTGTTTCCGTTTCGGCAAAGCCGCACATTTCGACCGGGAATGCAAAAACCCACCAATGAAGCCAATTATAACCACCGCTGAGGAGGAACGTACCAATAAGTTGGATGCAGGCCATGATGGACTGTACCATGTTGATGTCCATGTGAGGGGAGAAATCCTCCGCATGCTCGTCGACACAGGGTCACAGGTATCCCTGATTGATGAGGACGCGTGTAAGCGCTTACCCTATGTACAATATATCGACCTAAATTACATCATGCGTGGGATCAACGGTGGATTGTCCAGATCGATTGTGCTGTCCAACTCGATGTGGAGATTCAAGGTAATGTAAAGAGACACTGTCAATTGCTGATACATTCATTTGCGGATCGATCATACGATGGACTGCTTGGAATTGATTGCTTCGTGGGATGGTTTTCCAATGTAGCCCAGTTGTCAGTTGCCCCTTTCATCAGTGGTGCATCTTATGCAATTGGAGCTAGTGGGTTGAATGTTCCTACTCCGGTAATGAAACCTCTCAGGGATGCAAATTGGTTTAAGTCCAAGGAGGTAGTATGTGTGTATAAAATGGCGGGTAAAAAATTAGCAAGGCCTTTTAGCCCATTTGAGGTTATCGAAGCAACCGCAGCAGGATGGTTAAATGTTCGAGGGTTAAATTGAGGTGACTGTCATTGGGTGAGCAAGCGTGCTATTTGCTATCGTGGCCACTTTCAAAGCCATTGTTCTAAGTGCCTTAACAATGGTAATATTGCTAAGAGCTTGGGGGTCCTCTCTCATTCCAAATGAGGTTGAGAGTGGGAAAATGTCCACTAGTGTAACATTTATTGGTAAGGGTACATTAGTATACATAATAATTGCACCAGTGCCTGTTTCTTTTCTTGTTAAAAGATTGGATAATGTTCTAGTTGTTATATTATAATTAAATTGTGGCTCTTGTTTAGTATGATGTCTGTGTCAATTTCTAAATCTACCGGTTCCGAACTCTGGTAACCAACGCCTGCAAGGGTCAGTGAGCATTTTTGCAAGCCACATTACAAAAGAAAAGAATTCTTCCTCTAACCTCCCCTACACTGTCTCAAATCCATTCCACTGTATCTGACTCCACCATTCATCACATTCTCTCTATCCTTGGTGATCGCTGTTCTAGTATATGCACCAATCTAAGTCCATTTCCATCACCACTATGTCTCCTCTCTTTATCCCCCCCCCCCCTTCCCCGGAGGTTAGTGCTTTTCATACTTTTATATGTAAAAAAACTTTATTACTTTTAATCCAAAAAAGGTAAAAAATTCTAGTGAGACAATCTTTCCTTCCTTAACAATCTGTCTTTCATCCACCTGTTTCCTGAATTCCCTGTCTAAAAACGATCCTTCTCCTTCTCTCAGTTCATGCCCCTCCACTCCTGTCACAACTGTTGTTAATAATCTTTATACCATAAGACTTTCATCCCTCGAAATTTAAACCTTGTCCAAAGGGACTATGCTAATGCCCTATTCCGAACGCCAGTGATCCTTTCAATATCATTTCCTCATTAACTTCAACCGTAGCCTTGGATCTTGTCTGTACTGTTGCACGATCTATCATATTCTTAGCGACTGGATCCTCCCCATGATATTAATCCTGAGCTTGATGTTTACGTCAAGCCCATTCAAAACTACATCCTCTCCATCACTAACAACATTAAATAACTTCCTTCTAACCTCATTAAATAACCTCCTTATTACTCTTTGCATTAAACACCTTAGCAATAATCCCTGACATAACAATAAAGCCTGCTGATAAAGGGGGAGCTCTTTGTTACAGTGCTCCCAAACGGTCCCTTTTTCCCCCTGAAAGTCCATTTTTTAAATTGAGGTTCGTTTTTTGCCCATTTTTCAATAAATTGGTATGTTTTTCCCATTTTTCTAAAACCAGATATCGATACGGAAACGAAATATCGATATTTTAAAAAAAATAATCATGTATATCAATTAAGATAAATTGAAAAGGGAAGGAAAAATTCCACGACCCGGATTCGAACCGGGGACCATGCCTATCGCTGGCACCGCTCTAACCAACTGAGCTACCGCGGATATGAACAGCTTTGCTGTTACAAGATATCCAAATAAACTTCATTGAAGCCACAACGCAGTAACTCAATCGGCAGAGCAGGCCCCGACTCGAAGGTCGGGAATAATCCTTCCCTTTTCAATTTATCTTTCGAAACATTGGAGTGTTGCTTCAGTTATTATCTTACATTTGATGTATATCAATTACTTTTAGGCTGATCATGTCTTATTCGATTTTTCTTGATTTTTTTTTTTCTCCATGGGCTGTATTCCTCAAAATTTCAAGAATAATTCTGAAGGTGATGCCTTTAAAGCACAAAATTTATTAAGCTTGGAAAGTATGCCTTTGAGTGATAAACTCAATAGCTGTCTGGCTCCTTTTACTGAATTAGAAAAGCGAAATTTTATGTTAAATACCCAAAAGCATTATATTTCTTCTGGGAACTATATTTTAAAATATAGTGAATAACAGTTGCTTTAGTTGTCTTAAGCCAGATGAAGTAAAAGGTTCTGGTAGTTTTTAAAAAATAATTACAGTTGCCTCTTGCTTGCCAGTAAAGTCACTGAAGAGCAATTAATTGATGAATGGAAGCTTCTTCAATTTGAAAGTATTCAACATAATCATAGGATAATTCATTGTGCTCAGGTGTTCAAAATGGAATCATTTTGTGTAAAGAAGTATCCAGTAGTGACCAATATTTTATAAGCCTGTTTGTCCCTTAAACATGGTAATGATGAAGTAGGAAGAGAGTTTTCAAGATCTTCAAGGATAAGACTGAAGACAAGACATCTGTGTCCATAAGGACTTTAAATGCAAGGTTAACGCTGTTTGGTGCCCTAAAACAATTTGATAATAAGCCAGAACTTGTTCCTATTACTAAAGAACTTATCGCTTTAGCACGTGTAGCATATAATTGCTACGAAAATTACCTTGAAGAAGAAAGGAAAAGAGCTGAAGAAAAGGCAAAAAGGCTAGAAAAGTTGAAGCTAAAGTTGCTGAAGAAGAAAAATTAAAATTAATGAACGAAAATAAAATAAAAAATAAAAAAATAATAGAAACTTGTAATGAATCAATTGAAGGTTGCACAAAATGAAGTAAAACTTCAACAAACTGCAGCTGATAAACTTCTGGATGAAGCAAACAAGAGATTAAAAAAGCTCTGGAAAAAGGTATTTTACTGAGGCTAAATTGGCACAAACTATGATAGATGGTGTTGTGGTATCTAAGGAAGAATGTAAAGAAAAGCAAAAGACTGTTACTGCACTTGAGAAACAACTGCATAAAAGGAAGGATTCAGTGATTACGATTTTTTTTTTCTCCAAAAAGCAGAGGACTGGTTAACTTTTCATGAATCTATTAAACTAGTGAGAATGTTTTATTTCTATAGCAATTTGCTACAGTTTTGATAAATTTAGTATCATTGACAGGTATGTGCTAATTTAATTGAATGGCATTGAGAATTTTCTTTATAAATGTTTTTTACCGAATTGTTGCATTTTACCTTTTGTCTCTATATTTCGGCATGAGACTGATTCGGCATTGGCCGTTTTGGCACCAGTTAATATCCCCAGTTTTGAAATGCTGGTTCCATAGAGGACCAATTCAAATGAGATCGGGGAGGGAGAAGGAATACTATTGTGGCAAAATCCACTATGCATTTACTTTGTTTTTACAAAATCCAATTGATGGCACGCACGGTCTTTCAAAGACCAGTGGTCAAGAGTGGGTAAGGGTTTTTATAAATTGGTTAAGGACCTAGCTAAAATTCGTACTTTATTGAATATCAAAATACTAGAACACCCCAAATAAGATTAGGTTTTATGTTTTTAACCAAGGAACTAAAAAGTACTTTATTTTTTATTTAATCTTCTGAAATTAAACTTCCTTTTTTATAATTATGGGATTTTCCTAACGAAATACAGTTAGGAACAGAGCATTAAACAGAGCCTAAACTCAAAGTAAAAAAGACTATTACTCCTTCAGTAATGAAAAGTGAAGTAAATAAAGATTAGTATAAGAATTGACAAATTTTCCTTCTCAGCGATACATAGGATAGACGACCAACGATATTGAAGTATAACAGGTGGATGAGCTAGCACTGGAAGATGTGGATCCAACAACGTAATTCGATCTTTGCAGTGGGAGTTAGCTCACAAATAACAAAATTACTTGGAAATAAAAAAAATAATAAGTGATTAATATATATTTCCAGGAATTAAAAAGTTAATAAAGAAAAAATTATAAAAAACAATAAATAATTGCTGTGCTCAACAAATGGAATGTTCGGAAATTTGGCACAAGCATCGAAATGAAAGACTAGAGTAAAGGTGATGTCTTTTGTAGACAGAAGGAACCAATAATGTATGGTTTCTTTGCATGAGACGGATACTCGTTGATTGAACTTCCACGGCAGGCTCGAGTTCGAACTGAATTCTCAATGTAGAGGGACACAAGGTTAAAGAATAAGTCCAATAAAAAAGGTACAATGAGAAAATTGAAAGGAAATAAAAATAGTGAGGAACTTAAATCAAAACAAGTGTCTTACCCCTTCAAGACCAGGGACAAAGGAAAATACACTATGAGCGAACGCAGAAAGGCACAACAACAAATACAAACACATTACGAACAACAGGAAAGGGAAAATAATCCATCTAGTCAACAAGCAGGGGGTAAACAGGAAAGGAGTAACTCAACCTGTAAACAAAGAAAAGTAATAAAAGAAACATCGTAAAAAAAGGAAAAAATTAAATACAACTGGGAGGAGATAGAAAAAAAGTAAAAAAAAATAAACAAAAAAATTGGTAATTAAGCAGAAATCATCAAATTATTGATTGAAGAACAATACAAAGGCACAACTTGATTGCAAGTCCAATGGGGCAAACTCAGTACGCAGAAAAGAACATACTAAAGAGCTTCTTCTGCAACGTGAATCAATCGAACGGAAAGTCTAAATTATGACAAATAATCCATCCAAGTGAAGTTGACGACAGAAGGGAATGTACTAGCGGCTGAACATCCGACGTCTGCCGTGTATCCGAATCTTTTGCGGTGAACAACATAAAACCCCGTCATTCGAAGTGGATAGGGTAACTACATCTTTTCGAATAGGGTAACTACAAAATGAAGAGAATTCCAAAGGATAGTTAATAGTTCAAACTACGCCGAAGATATAACCTGCCATGGTGCACGGTTGCTCCTGAGCGGATAGAATCATCAACAAGGGCCGTGTTCGTTATCTTCATGCAGAACATACTGTATTTGAGCAGCGACTGATTTCCGACGGACCACCGACGATTGCCAACGCTTGATCACAATAGACCTCCATTTCCTCGGCCACAAACATCGATTTCCGAACTTACAGGCTGATGCGAGATTACAGGATCTTGAAGGCCATGGGGGTAATCACTAGCCCGAGGACAAGCATCTATCCTATATGCATAACGTCTACCTTCTTAACTCAGCGAAGGCTAGACGGTACCTTCTTAACTCAGCGAACGCTAGACGGTACCTTCTTAACTCAGCAAAGGCTAGACGATAACTAAAAACTTTTTAGCTAAAACCGAAGTGACTCAATATTCATCACGCACGAGAAAGAGGCGCGAACATTCTAAGACGAAAAAACCTCGAAGAAAAATAATTAGCAACCTCTCAACAATGATATCAGTGAGAAAAATACATAGAGCCAACAATACCTTTTAAATAAATTGCCTTTTAACGGACAAAGTAAATAAAATATTTAAGATATAAGAAAAAAGAATTTTTGAATAAACTTGAATCGTATGAAAAAAAAATTATTCTATTAAACAGTTTTAGTAAAGATATCGTCAAATTCCCAAGAAAGTCCCTTAAAAATGGAATAGAAAATGAAAATATCTTATTCCAGTAGAAACGGTCCACAAAGGGGTGAGCAATTCTATAAGGAAGACCGCTACCATTAATCAAGGCAATGAATCATTTATATAAAATCAGCGACGGTGGACGTTGTCACAACAAAGAAAAAATCAAACAATGGGTTATTTCCCGATTATACAAACGGGTGGGTTCGCTTCTAGTATTTAATAAAGAGATCATGATCTAAAAAGTGTACAGTTTGTGTATTATTTAAGATTATGTTCACCTCGTCTAGAAATCGACTCGTTCCATTTAACGTTAACGCCTGCATTGATTAACGGTAGCGTTCTTCCTAGTAGAATCGCTCACCCCTTTGTGGACCGTTTCCATTGGACTTAGAAATTTTCAGTGGCGAGTTTTTTTTTGGTCCACCCTGTATAGTAATTTGAAATCTTCTTTGTCACTAGCTCTGTTTTAACCGTCTTACGCCACACCATTTTTTGAAGGAAAAAGTGATTTCTGTGATAACTCGGGGAAACTTTTATTTGTAAATTAATAAATGATATTTTTGGACCAAAAATTTTTGTAATAAATCGGAGATGTTTGTTGGTTTATAGTATTTATTTCATTTTCATATAATATATTTCAGTTGTTTTGAAAAATAATAGAAATCATTAAATAATGTCACAGAAATGAAATAAGCAGTTTCAAAATTTTTTCAGTCACAAAAAAAATGAAAACAGTCACATTTTAGGTGGTTTTATTCATGACAGAAGGGTGAAGAAAATTATAAATTATGTTTGTAAGTTATTTTTCTATTAATATTCATTTGAATTTGTCAAATTGTAATTTGAGCTTGCTAACGTAAACACGTCATTTGATAGCATGAAACAGCTATCGCGTGCATTACCCACATGACTAGCTCCCCCTATTATGAGCAACGTCGCGAAGTTCAATTTTCCTTTGTTCTCTTAGCGAAGTTGATGATGTAATGCAATGGCGCAGCCAAAAGTGACATAGCGACGGGGGGAGGGCGATTGCAAGGGCTCGGTTTTTTATTGAAATACCATAATATTTCCTAATTCCATTTATAAATATTTAAGACATCAAAAGCAGGAGTATCTTTTGCTGTGTTTTGAATTGTTTTTTCCCGTTCTGGACTGCGGTATTGTGTAATAGAGGTGTTAGTGCGTGCGAAATATGAAAATGTTCTCCTTTTATGTTCCAGTGCTCTGAGTAAGTCTAAAAGTCATTTTATTATTATTATTATTACACTCTGATAAATATTTCTGCTTGATGCTAGAAAATAAATGTAGGGGTTGAAATATACAAGCAGTGTGAGATATATAGCTGCATAAGAAAATTATTTATAAGATCAGATATACATTGCTATTTTGTCGAGTTGCAACGCTCCTCATTATGAGAGCAGCATGTTATAAATATTATTAAACTTCTAATGTTTGCATGTGCCTAATATTAAACAGATAATTTAAAGGAAGGTTTCTATATTATGTATAAAAAAATTGGCGATAAAGTGCCAAAAGTTTTAACGTTAGTGAGTTTTAAATTTTGAGCTGCGTGCATTCCATACTAATTCCGATACAGAAGCCAGAAATGGGATATTGCGGTTGGAAAAAGTTAATTGTGCTTTCCCCTTTTGCTACTTTTAAGTTATATACGGAGTGGGAATGCATTTTGGTAGACTGGCCTAGACCTAGCAGCATTAAGTTCTGGCTGTGTTGTCAATCAATTCGAACCCTTTGTCACCTCTAAAATGTTTTTTATGTTGTACCGTGAAAATTTGCTCTCGAGAGTAATTTTATTTGATGATAAGCAAGTATTATTATATGTTTGTATTGCTTTTTACAGTGATGCTGCTAGGCAAAATCAGCGTGGCGCAGCGCCATGCTGCCCCTTGCCCCGCCACACTGCTCCCTCAGCCCACCCACGCTGCCTTTCGGCGCTGCACAAACGCAAGAAACTGAAACCAATGAATGCCAACAATGTGCATTCATTGGAGCTTATCATTGTGGCGTGAGTGATTTAAAGCCTAAACATTTTAATTAAACTGCTACCTACATTCATTTAAAATATTAACTCAACTGCATCAGTTTAGTTGGTAGCAGTGACGAGCTGTTTATCGCGTTACTCCATGTGCTTTTTTTTATCCTCTGGGCTGACAAATCGAGCCTTTTGTATTCGTGTGTGGTGGTTTCTTGTGGTCGCTTTACTGTCCGCGAGAAGAAGTATTCCTCAATAAGCTTTCATGTTTAATTTAGCATTAATAAAATGTTGAGGGATAATACAGATCAACTGTATAAGGTATAAAGTTTAAAAATCTTAATGCAATCATTATTCGCAATTTTATCCTTCAAAAATAGTGCATAAATTGTTGAAAAATATACTTTAAAAACTATTTAGGACTGTACCACCAGATGATGTCTTTTCGTGGCATTACAAAGTAGAGAAGAGATTAGCCTAGAAGAAATTAGAAAGCCTTAACGTGCCCTAATCGCATACGGATTCCGAAGTTAGCATTATTCCTTAAAAATATAAATGTAGGTCACTACCATAAGTAATCTACTATATGGCGATCTCTTGTATAATGCGATCCCCAGTTTTTAATTCGTCGCTAACTTAGGAGAAATAAAATATGCAAGAATGTACAGAAAAAAATATCTATTTTTTACAATTTGAAAAATGAATAACATGGACGTATACAATTAAAAAAACTTCAAAATCTGATTCATAATCGCCTGATTTTTCAAAAAGTTCTTTATTACAGTACAGATGGTGGTTTATTATAAAAGTTTATAATAAAGTTTATCATTAAATAATAAAAAGTTATTTAATTATTAAGAAGACAGAAATGATACAGTTATGGTAGATTACGTGTACTTTTATTGTATGTTCATTTTTTGAAATTTATTAATGTACACATTATGTATTCATGCATTAAGTACTCTAATAAATATTCATTTGAACTTCAGAAAATTTTTTTGGACAATTTCAAGAACAACATAGTGGCTTAAAAGTTTTACTGATCGAAAATTTATTTCACTTTTCATCTTTATTGTTACAAATTTATTTAATGCCATGCCTATATTGTTCGATTATTATCAATAAATGGCAGCAAGAGAAATTATAATAAATTAAAACGTGATCACAGTGGGTTTTTTTCCCCAATGGCATCGCCAGTTTGTTTTTTGAGAATTCACTTTTGCATTAGTTTTTTGGGACGAAAAATTGAGAAAAAAAGGGAATTAATGTGCTATATATCCTATATACAACATAATATACTGTAATATGCCAGTATATTAAATATTATATGCTAGTTTTCATTTGAAATTCATCAGATCAAAGTTCGTTTTCAAATCACTCCCCCCCTCCTCCAAGTTAACTTTTGATGATGGAAAAGTGGATGGGAAATTGAGAAAAAAAGCAAATTAATGCAATGTATATTGCTTAAATTGTATATCATACATAT
>JAHWFO010112126.1:540029-560240 GCA_023313115.1 Rhysida immarginata | reverse complement strand
TCTGTATGAGAATTAAAAAATATTTAAGAAATTTTATTTATTATCAATGTTATGAATTTTTTTTCATAACTATGTGGAGATTTCAGGGGTTTGAAGTTGGCCTAATGGCGTAATTTAATGCTAATTGACGTAATCGCGTAGATCTAACTACAACCAATCAAAATCCAGGCCCCGCCTCTATCCACCAGAGAGCTCTTGAGAATGTGATTTTATGTCCATTTTATACAAAAAAATAGCGTTTGTAAATTGCATATATGCTAAAATAAAATTAAATATTCATTTATTATTATAAAATTTGTATTATTTTTTTATAAAATTCAATGACATGTGTTTATAAACATGAAAATTCATATAGAAACAAATGAATACTGTTTACATTTTCAAATGAAGCTAATTGAAAATGAATTTATGTGCGAATTTTAAATAAATTTACAATCATTTTGGATATTGTAAATATAATTTTACAATATATTTTAATTTAAAATTAAAAGCATTTATTACAATTTGGTGCATAAATGAAAAAACAATTTTTTGGTTCAATTGATGTTTTATTATTCATGCAAAATAATGAAACGTTAACCAAAAATTTCTAACTATAATATAAACATTCCGAATGCATATATACTAGTCCATTTACTTGTATTTACTAGTCCACATCCCAATTATAAGTCTTAACGTGACGTGAACAATTCTTTATAAAGTAAACAATAAACGGATAAAAACAAAATTACATTCCAACCTTCTAAGCCATGGAGCGGCCCTGTAGAGGAGGAGGAGGGGGGGGGGGGGGTGATTTCGGAATGCATTCTGAAATGACGTCATCATGGCGGCAGTCACACCTTATTGTTGTGAATCCGCCTACATTTTACTTTATTTCTATTTTCTAAATTCATTTTATAAATTATCATTATACTTAAAATAAAGAATAGACTCTGAGGATTAAAATAAAAAAAAGTTCCGTATACCCAACTGCAATAACAATCTCGCAATTTGGCGTGAAAGTTCAACTTCGCGAAATCGAAAACAAAGAGGGCACTAAAATTACAAGGATGAAGTAAAGGTAAGATAAAAAAATTTTTATATATATTTATGCACAAAAACTTGTATGGAACAATTAAGGAAGCTACGAAATTCATAAAAAGCAGGTTTTTATTAAGTAGAGAGTAAATATATTTTAAAATGAAGAAGTATGTAATGGGTATATAAGATCGACGTTTAGTTTGTAACATCCACGCCTGTTCATTTTAAATTAATTAAAATAAATACAATAATTCATTCTCTAAGCTAATTATACTGTATTATTATAGAGAAAGGTTTACTGTATAGAATACAGTAATTTTAGTTTTTTTAGACTGAATGATTAAAAAGATAAAAAATTTTATTTATGACTTTATTATAAAAACGAGTAAAAGTGACATTTGGGCGTCCCAAAAGAATTAACTTCAAGAAGATTTAATATAAACAAAATAAATACAGATAATAAAACTGACAACAGTTTTTGTACGATAGGATTTGTTGTCGGTTTTATTATCTGTATTTATTTTGTTAAATCTGGTTGAAGTTAAATAATATTTTATAATCTCTATATACAGGGTGTTCAATTTATCTGAAGACATTGAAATATCTCGAGAACCACACATCGGATCAAAAAAAGTGTGGAATGAAAAAGGTTCGTCTCGAAGGGGGACATCTAATGATACCAAACTCGACCCCCCCCCCCCCACCCCCTGGAGGTGGGAAAGGGAGGAGTTAAAAAAACTTAAATGGGAACCCTCATTTTTTATTGCAGATTCGGATTCTCCAGAAAAAATTATCCCAATCTGACCTACGATTCGAACCATTTCGGCCACCGATGGCGCTGTAATCGACAAAAATCAAAATGGGTAAAAAATCATTGAAAAATGGATGAGCCCTTGGTGATGCATTGCGTCGATGGTGGCTCTACAGGGTCATCCTGTATCTATGCTCATTGACACGGGCTCCCAGGTGTCAATGGTGGATTCGGAGATCTGTAGGCAGAGCTCCAAAGCCCCCTGGCATTCGGTCAATATGACCATTAGGGGTGTAGGAGGTAGCTGCCTCACCATTGGTCAGGGAACCACTCTGGAAGTCAGTTTTCAGGGTCGATATATAGGGCCCAGAAACTTTATGCTGCACACGTTTAAGGATCGGCCCTACGATGGGATATTAGGAATGGACGTGTTGCAGGGGCTGACGTTCCAGTGTGCAGCCACTATGGCTGTCTGCTCTGTAGATGTCCTACCACCAGTGGCAGCTGGAGCCGGTGTAGAGCATCAGACTGTTATGACACAAAATGAATGGCCAGCCCAAGAAGGGTGTACTGGAATACATGGGCCGGAGCAAGTGTGGAATGAGGCCCCTAGTTATATTCAGCTGCTGGTGATGGTGAGGGTACCGGGAATCCCTCGTAGATGGGGTGAGCGGCGACAAACGCGTTGGCTCGGGCCGTTTATGGTAAGGGCCCGTGATAACCAAGGCTGGGTGGTGGTGTAAAATTTGGTGACGTGCGTTGGGTCAGGGAATCACAAGCATGGTCGTGTATGGACTCTGGTTGGGGGTGGCATAGAGATGTGAATCCGGTAGTGCAGGATGTTAATTGGCCGGGCACTAATGAGGCATCAAATGTAGGGACAATGGATAATAGAATAGTTAATGAGGGGGGCATAATTGAAACTGGAGTAGTAACTGTGGAAACAGGGGTAATGACAGAGGAGGTGCCGTTGGTTGATTCTGGTGGGATCACTGAGATGGAAGTGGTCGAAGGTATGGTTGAATGTAGAAAAGGCACAAAAGAAAAGGTTCCTGAACAAATGGGAAGAGTTAGGGAACTGGAAAATAAGGATCATAAGGGTGTGGGAAAGAAAAAGAGCATCCTGAAGGAGAAGGAAGGTGCCAGCAGCGAGAATTGTCTGCAAAGTAAGAAAAAGAAATCGCGAGGTGGAGTGAAACATTGCCCCACAAATAAGAAACTAAATAATACAACCACTGAAATGGTAGCGGTGTCATCTATTGACTACTCTAAGGCGATGCCTCATGCTGGGCAATTGGCTACTACATTAGCACAATTGTGCGGTGATGGCGTAAAATATGCAGGGGATACAGGTAATCCCGATTCAGATGGTGGTAGCGATATAGAAGATGGTCTTGCATCGTTTTTGAACGGTGGAAGACGTATGGGGTTTTGCGACCTCGAATTATAGGTGGAGGCTTGAATAGGTCAAGGACATGTTCAAGAGTTCCCGTCGGGCGTATGTGACATTTCATGTCAGTGAGTGTCACATGGGTCCGGTGGAGAACATGTAGGGGTTTGTTTAATTTTTAGTCATAAACTATGGGTAGTTTTTTTAATATTCTTTGGTGTGATTTTTTTTTCTGTCTTTATTTCTCAGGTCTGGTATTTAATTCTTTGATAATATTTATTGCTTTTATTCAAGAATAATATATTTTTAAGATGTTTTATTTTCGTTTTTTTAAAAAGGCTGTGGTCGTTTTAAGTAATTGTTGGCAATTGCTGTTTACGATGATGTTCGTGCAACAGGATTCGCCATTGTTACGGAGAAAACATTGTTTCTGGGATATTTTCCGAAAAGTTGTGCGATCTCGGTTTATCTATGCAGGGTGACCACTCCTCCTATAATTCCTATATTCTCCTATATTTTCCTCCCCCTCCTATATGTTCCCATATTTTGCAAAAAATTCCTATATTTCCTATATTTTCTTAAATGCATCATCAAAATATATTTACCAAAGTTTCGGGGAGAAAAACGACTTGTAAATTGTTTATTTTTTTTTTTTTTTGTTCACTAGAGGGTAGCCCAATCAACGATATAAGAGAGAGCCTAGAAAGAGGAGGCTCTTTCTAGGCTCTCTACGATATAAATGAGTAGATCGCTGCCATCATTGGGGCAATTTGATAGTGGCGAAAAGTGGAACTAATCTCTATTATTACTGTTGGTGCCATTACTGTGGTTGGCAAAACAACATCGCCAGCTGAGAAGCCCCCTCCCCCTCCAATATCGTGCTTGCAGTCTGAAATTTCTTATGTGACCTCTGCCAAATTAGATGCTTTATAATCTCAAATATTTTCCCATTATCTACACGAATATATGCGGTAAATAATTTCATAAATACCTATAAACAATCATTCTGGTAACATCGTTGGCTATTGACATCTTTTATGTATAGATTTTTACATGAGGAAAAACATTCTAAGCCGCAGAAAGATAAAAATGCCCCTGTGAAAGGTAAGTGGTGAACCTTTAATATATCTATACTACAATTTGAAGCGGAACAAGAGATCGCATTGAGTTTTACTGTGTTTGTCTACACAAACTAATCACGTAAACATACGATGAAAGCATTTTTTGCCAACCACAGCAATGGCCACCACGCTTTCAAATGGGGACGCGGTGGTGGCGCTGTAAGCAGCTCACGAGCGATATAAGGGAAAATATCTTCGCATTGAATGATGGGTACAGCTGCCATTTTTTGAGGGCAAGAGCAAGGCAATCCTATACTGCTACTCATCGAAGTGCACCGTTTTTGCCTGACTTGTTATTGTATAACGATGGTAACGAGTTGTTGCGTGTTTGGATGTATTGTATAACAATGGGATAAGTTCAGAGCCGTGTCAGCCATGGGTCTCGATGCCCTCAAAAGATGGTGGATATTCAATGTTTGTTTTGATATTTCTCCCTATACTTATTTTATATCGTTGATCACAATGCGGACTCCTCCCAATGCAGCAGTTTTCTTCATGTTGTCATCGTCACGTGGTAGGAAACGCGCGCTTTTTCCCTCTCAGACATGAAAAGGTGTGGAAATTACTGTAGTGACATAAATATAAGCTAAATAGTCTATCTACGAGGGCTTCACAACAATAACAATAACATGAAAAGGTAAATGGGTATTCAGCATGTGATTCATGTTTCTTTGATCGAAAAGGTTAAGTCTATACATTTCTTTTCTATTCGTTTATTTGAATTTAGCTTATATGGTGCCATATAAGAAGAAATTTCAAGAAGCTTGGCTAACTGAAAAGGATTCTAATGGACACGTAATCGGTTCTTGGTGTAAACGTGGTCAAAAAGATGAACACAAAGTTGCATGTATGATCTGTAGCAAAGTTATTTCCATCGAAAATTCTGGAATCGACCAAGTATTACAACACGCCAAAGGTATAAAGCACACTGAAAAGGCTAAAGTTGCAGCATCCTCGAAACAAAGTAGGATTGAAACAAATGAATTTAAACTTCAGATTCACGATGATAACGTTACAAATGCCGAAATTTTGTGGGCTATGCCTGGTGCTCACAGTGACTATAGCTTCCGTTCATCTGGTAATTGTTCAGAGTTATTTCAAGCAATGTTTCCTGATAGCAAGATTGCCAAAGATTTCAAAATGGGGAGAACAAAAGAAGCATATTTGGTTAGTGACGGCTGGCACCTGTATTTCTAACAAAGTTGGTTAAAGAGATTAATGAGTCAAAATCGCCATTTTCTGTGCACTATGATGAAACTACAAATGTACAAGTAAAAAAGCAACTTGATTTGCATGTCAGATATTGGAGCGATAAGAAGAATGAAGTCGTTACTCACTTTTATAAGTCCATTACATTTGGGCATGCAAAAGTTGAGATATAAGTGAGGCAATTATCAGAAATCTTGAAATGGACAAATTTGACTTGAAGTATTTCTTATCACTGGGCTCGGATGGACCTAATGTCAATAAAAAAGTTTTCCGATTGCTTTCCTCAAAGCTCAGGGAGTTAAATTTACCTGGACTTACAGACATTGGAACATGCCATTTGCATGTAATACATAATGCCTTCCATAAGGCTTTGCTTACATTTGGGACTGAAATTGAAGAACTTACTGTAGATCTTCACTTCTTCTTTAAACAGTCTTCAGCCTGCCGTGAAGACTTGAAAAACCTACAGAAAGAAATGAAGATGCCTATCCTCCTTCCCATGAAGCATGTGCCCTCATGTTGGGTAAGTTTAGGACCAGCATTGGAACAATTGATCAATCAGTGGCAAGTTTGTGGTTTACTTCAAGCACCTCAGCTCATCTGAAAAAAAATCAGCCAACCTGTGCTCGATTCAAAAGAATATGCAGGAAGGTGCTACCTATGGAAAATGGGAAGGAAACTCAGGTTATCTGTCATTTCTTAATGTGTTGCCCATATTTGAGGAATTCTTGACGCTTTTTCAAAGTGAAACCCCTAAAATCCATTTGCTGTACGACCATTTTACGAAAATTGTCCAGTCTTTAATGCTGAAATTTGTGAAGCTGGAAGCTATATGTGGCAATAAATGTGTAGCTAACGTGGAATTTAAAGTTAGAGCAAATCAGTTGGAGGATGTTTAACTAGTAATTGGTGAATTGACGAGGAAAACTCTAAAACAGGCGAAAAACCAGGAGCCCAAGGTACTTAGACAGATAAGAAAGTTTTATGTGACTGTAACAGAGTACCTGCTGGAAAAACTTCCCTTTGATAACAGTTTCTTGAAGGATGTTCGTTGTTTGAATCCTCTAAAATCCAGTGAATTTTCTAGCAGTGCAGAAATCTACAGGATTGCTAGTAAAATGAAGGAGCATTTGGATGGAATGAATGATGTTGCATGTTGCGTAGATGAGTGGAAATGCTTGCAGTTGTTACCATCGTTCTCACCAGCCGACAGAATTGATAAGTTTTGGGCAACTGGACTAGACAATCGGAAGTTCCCTTTAATTTCAAAACTCATAAGGGCTGTGCTTGTACTACCTCATGGTAACGCTACTGTGGAAAGAGGATTTTCAGAAAATGGGCTGATTGTTACTGATCAGAGGAATAACTTAGAGACCAGAACTATTAGCTCTCTCAGACTGCTGAAAGATGTCGTAAAATCACATGATGAAAAAGCACAGTGCGTGTCAATAACTAAAGACCTTCTTTCTGCGGCCTGCTCTGCCCACAGATTGTATATGTTGAGATTAGAAGAGCAAAAAATAAAAAAAACTGAGGAAGAGGAAAAGTCCAAAAAGGAACATGAAGCCGCTCGAGCAAATAAAGAGTTACAAGAAAGACAAAAGAAGGATGCTCAGTCACTGAAGGACAAGGAAGATTCCCTAAAACAGAAGGAGACTGAAATTATGTTTGATGTTAGACTTCTCAGACTGCTAAAGAGGAAGGTATGAAAATGCTAACAGAAGCGGTGAAAAGAAAGGCTATGGAAAAAGTGGCAGTAACTGAGATGATGATATCGGTAGCTAAAAATTAAAACACTGATGCTCATAAGAAGTTAGCAGATATTAGAAAGCAACAAAGTGATGTTGAAGGTAGAAAGAAAAAATTATTGGACAATCTTGTTGGCCTGACTAAGAAGAGGAAGCCTTAAAAATACATATATAGTGAACCCAATAATATAATAGTGTAGTATGCACAGATATGCTGTTTTTAAATAAAGATATATTTCTCCTATAAATCTCCTATATTTTTTTTTCTTTCTCCTATAATTCCTATAATATTTTTGAAAAAATGAGTGGTCGCCCTGTCTATGTATTGTTGGGGTTTTTACATTTTTTAGTTCTTATATATATTTTTTGGCTGTGAGCAGCTGCTATGAATGGAGGTGAAATAGTCAAAATGGTGGGAACGCCGGAACGTTCGGGAAATGTGTATTTTTAGTTTATGCTCGCTGGCCGATTGCTAATGATTTTGATTATCATACTGTACTAAAGTATTGTACACAATTTTAATTGAAAAGAAAGTAATCCAGGTCCGTTGGAATTTCGATAATAAGTCCGACTAGTCGTTGCGTTCGATCGACGATTGAGATTTGACACACCGCTGAAGACAACGAGCCATTAAGATGACATTATCGGGTGAGTTCGTTCTGTGTTGTGTGTCCGGGGAAGCTTGCTGTTTTATGCAAAGGAATAGTGCAACTTTAATTAGTGAAAATAAAGCGAATACGTAATATCTACAATACTCATTTCCAAAAAAGTTGGGACAGTGCAAAATATATAGAAAAAACAAAAAGGGATGATGTAACAAAACTTTCTCGCGAATACAAAATAGCAGATACGTTTATGAAATGACATAAATATACTGTGTGCACCAAAACATTTTGTATCGTGGCCGGGACGTTCATTTTGAATGGGGGTGTTGCAACACGTTCCAAAATAGTAGGGATATACGTTGTAGAAAGCGCTGTTAGTAGTGAAACCTTCCGAATTGTTCGGGAATAATCTAGAATGATGACGTCGTACTACATTTCGTATAAATAACAGTTGCCATCCGTCGTTCAGGTAACTTATTCGCAACGATGGGTCGAGGCAAGCCAGTTAGCGAAGATCTTCGTGTTCGAATCATTCAAGAATTCACAAACAACGTTTCTCAGCGTGCAATAGCCAGAAGATTTAACCTGTCATCATCTACAGTACATAATATTATCAAGCGCTACTGAGATAGTGGTGAGATCACAGTTCGGAAAGGCCAAGGTAGAAAACCTATTCTGAATGCTCGAGCTCTTCAGATCCTCCGAAGTCACTGCGTCACGCATAGGAATGCTGCGATTACGGACATAGCCACGTGGGCCCGCGATTTCTTCGGGAAGCCATTATCGTTGAATACTGTACGCCGGTGCATCCACAAATGCAAACTTAAGTTATACTCTGCACAACGGAAGCCATACATCAACAAACGACAGCAACGTCGCCGTCTGATATGGGCTCAAGCCCATCGCAATTGATCCCAAGCACGCTGGAAGAACATATTGTGGTCCGATGAATCAACCTTTACGATTGTTTACGGAAATAATGGACGCCGTACAATCCGGACCGAAGACGAAAAGGATATTCCCGCGTGCTACAGGCGTTCGGTACAGAAACCACCGTCTGTCATGGTCTGGGGCTGTATTAGTGGCCATGGAATGGGAGACTTGCACATCTGCAATGGCACCATCAATGCTGAAGCGTATATACAGATCCTGGAACAGGCTATGGCGCCATCTAAGAGGCGCCTGTTTGGACGACGTCAGTGTATATTTCAACAAGACAACACCAGACCGCATGCAGCGCGCATAACTTCTGCATGGCTACGTCGGCAGCGCATTTGTATGTTGGATTGGCCCCCTTGCAGCCCGGATCTGTTGCCTATTGAAAACGTTTGGCGTATTAGTAAACGAAAACTACGACAGCGACGACCCGGGACAGTTGAACAGCTGAAAACCTATATCCAACAGGAATGGGACAGAATTCCGGTTACGGTGTTAGAAAGATTGGTGATCGATGCCCAGAAGATTACAGTGTGTCATCAAGAGGAGAGGTGACGCCACACCGTGATAAACGCCGTGCTGTCCCAACTTTTTTGGGAGTGTGTTGCACGTGCCAAACAGGAAAACCACCTGTATCTTTCTTTAAGCATATAAGATATGTGATCCCATGCCTAATTTATCGTTTATGTATTGTAATGCGTTGAAATAAACGGCAATACAATAATCCAAACAAATGTGTTGGAGTTCTTCTTATATGTTGCACTGACCCAACTTTTTTGGAAATGAGTATTGTAACTGGAACAGTTGTTCGTGTATATCTTGGAGACTGTGCTTATAGAAATAGTGAGAACTGCGTAACTGAACATTAGAAAACGCGTAGTAATGAGATCGCGTTGTTCTTGTTATAATAATGTTATTCTATGACTGTAATAGCTCAGTGGTTGCGTGATCGCCTCTGATGCCCGAGGACGCGGGTTCGACCCCTGCCGAGGACGACGAGAATTTTTTCAGGGGGAAAATCCTGAGATCACGCACTTCCTTCGGAAGGGAAGTAAAGCCGTTGGTCCCGTGTAGTCGTTTGCCGGCTGCACGTTAAAGAACCCTTGCGAGGCAAAATTTGCGGCCCCTATAACGCCGTCCTGAAATGACCATGGCAGTTGAAAAGGACGTTAATACCAAACAAACTAAACCAAACCAACCTATGACTGTAATATGGATAATGAATTATAGTATTTGCTTAGCATGCATGCTTAATATTATGGGGAGGTCTTGATGATGCAACGAAACTAGATTTTAGTTTCTATGCAGGAGTTCGTGATTCAAGTGCGGACAGGAGGTTACTACGGACCTCCCTCTTATGCATTACTTAATTAAAAGGTCCGTGTGACGCGAGCATGCGTCTTTCATGGGTACAATAAGCACTGCCGATGTGTGCGTGAACGAAATAGCAATGTAGCGTTATCCCTTTACAAGGACCCGCCTGCACAACTGAGGTGCGCTTGAGTCGTTGCGCATAGTGATTAGTGTGAAATCTTGCACACGTTTTGATTAATGCGCTAATTGAAGGAGAATAATAGTCAATTAGTGATGTTGTTACTTTGATTCGGAGAGGGCCCTCTACGGAAATTACTTTCTGTACACAGTTAAAGTCCATGTGCCGTGTAAATTATCATATGTCTGATTATGCATATTTATATTGCACCTTTTTGAATATTTATGTCCTTGCTGAGGAATAAAGAGAGATACTTTTTTGTAATTTTAAATAATTAGCTGCTGAAGAGTTTTTCTTGTAATTTTAAGATTCACACCCCCGTGTTATCAGTCCCGAACCCTTGACGCCCGTCTCGCCCGACACTAGCTGTTGATACATTATAATAGGGGGAGGGGTGTCACAGATCAGTCATTGGAAAAGCTGAATGGATCAACAATTTGATCAGCAAATGGATTACCCATTTGGATCAGGAATTTGAATCAGCCAAATGGATCGGCAATTTGGATAAGGTAAATATATCAGCGGAATGGATCAGCTATTTGGATTAGCTAAATAGATCAGCCATTGGAATAAGCTAAATAGATCAATCATTTGGATCAGCCAAATGGATTAACCATTTAGATCAGCAACTTGGATAAGGTAAATGGATCAGCCATTTGGATAAGCTAAATATCAAACAGGTAATAGAAAACAATCAGCCATGTTGACCGTAAGTTGCTGGAGCAAAACGAACCAATCATAATCCTCGTTACTTATATTCCATCTATACTCCGACCGACCCCAAGTTTGGCCTAACTCCTATTGGTCAGGCACATCACCGTGCATAGTAATACGAAAGTAGTTTCGTTGCTTAGCAACAACCCCGCGATATAAGCAAATGTTGAAGCACAATCTTGTCTGTCTTTATTAGAATTAAGTGTTTCAGTTATTCTGAAAATGAAATGATTTTATTTTTGTAATTTAATTTAAAATAAGTAATAAAAAAAAAAGTTGTAGATTGTGTTTTGTAGATAATAAATTAATTATAATATTTTTATTTTAAACCTGTTAGGGTCGTTCCTACAGTTGAATTTTTTCATTATAATTTTTTTAAATCTTCATTTAGAGTCAATAACAAAAATTGTTTAATTTATTTCAGTTAATTTTTAAAAATAATACTTACAATTGAGTTTTTTTTTTTCATTTATTACAATATATTGAAATTAATTAATTGAATAATTTCAACAATTAATAAATATAATAACGAAATCAATAAGCAACACTATAACTTCATTTTGAGATTTTGTTAAACCTGTCATTTTAGTGTATTCTTGATTTACTTTTATCTATTTATCAGTCGTTGTTTTAAAGTTAATGAAATTATTTTGAAAGCAACACTTGATTTTGAGTGGATAGTCTATTGAGTGCATCATCACTGTATATAAGACTGTGTATAGCTATTCAATTACTGTTACCTATCCTTATTGTATTATGCTGACGAAGACGACGTGGTCGCTTGTAATGCACATCCATAGATAAAACATTTATCATGGAAAAGTGGTATCGTTTCTTTTTTGTTTTAATTGAGATATCGCTATCAAGGTCATAAATAATCAAACAATGTAGCATAAAAAAAAAAAAGTTTTTAGGAAAAAAGTTACAAATTTTTTAAGATACTAGCAGAGGCACCCGACGTTTCTTGGAATAATTACAGTTTATAGGTTAACAGAATAACCTCAAGAAGTTTAATAATTTTCAATTTTTTTTCAATAATTCTACGATTTCCTGCTGAAGATGAAGCTCCAGTGGCTCAGATATTTCCAACGCCCAGATAAATTTATCTTCTCTGACCAATACTCGTTCTTTTTTTTCAGTGGCATTTTGATAGATATGAATTGACGTAAAAAACGAGACTAAAATTTTTGCTAAGATTTAAACTAAAACAAACATTCAGGAATGTCCTTTAAAAATATATATATATATATATATATATATAGGGTGGGCACAAAATCTTGTCATATTTCTAAAATTCACTGACAAAAAATGCTAACTTTAGAATTATACGGATTGCAGAAAATTATTAATAAACTCAAAAAAGGCTTTTTTTACTGGATGATTACGCCGTATACACGAATAAAGTATAATGGGTATTTTTAAAGTTTGTGTGATAAAATATTTAAAGTATAATTCTTAGCGGTACTTTGGTACGATGGAAGTTCCTGTTAACCGTGACAAAATGGTCATATGTATCCAGAAATGTCGATGGTTACATTTCATATGCCTGATTAGATTTTAAATATGAAATGTAAAATTTTATGTGATTAAATATTCTAATCGATTAACCACTTAAATTCTATTATTTTCCCTGTATATACCTACTTGAACATATTAACCCCTTTCTCGATACTAAAATATTCAGTTTTGTACATCATGATTAAACCTTGGTTAGAATTACTTCATTGTAGTCAGGGAACATTGAATTTTATTGCCGGCAAAAGTCAGGGAATCTGATTTCACCAGAAATGTCTGGACAAATTAGCATGCATGCAGGAGGGTATACGCAGTTTGTTTTTTTGTTTTTTTTGTATTAACATAGAATATTTTCCTTGATTTTGAGCAGATCATATAAAGAGTAGACGTGTAAATTGTGTGATCATAAATAAATTGGTCGATTTTTTAATGCTATCACACAAAATTGGAGGATCTAGTTAATGAGTAGAGAGTATAGTAATGGAAACAGAAAATTAATATATTTCAGTTTCAAAATTTCCGGAAAATAAATTATAAAAAATCGAATACAGTATGTACACAGAAGTCCTATCGTTCGGGTTTTTCTTAGAATTAAAAGTACAAGAATTTAAAGGTTTCTTGAAAATCTTTAAAAATGAGTGGGAACTAGAGACCAAGTATTGACTCAAAGTTCCAGGTCTGCTGTCAACAAATCCAACGTGTTAACAGAAGAAACTGTAACTGTTAGACCAAACCAAGTGATGAATACTCGAGTTTTGCTTCAAGGCATTGAGAGCAGCATTCGAATTGTAACAACACCCGAGACCAAGTAGTGAATAATCCCACTCACAAGGAGATTTCACATACTCTGACTCACCGAATTTGATTAGAAAAAATTCTACGAGTAGCTTTCACCTAATTAACTTCCCATGCAAAGCCATTCAATGTGCTTCTCAAGATTTCAGTGCTGCCAAGATAAAAATTAATAAAGTTTATTACAGTGTGTGCAGTTTATATTAGAATCCTACCGTACAGTTCAGATGTTTATAGGCTGCAGACATTGACATCACGTGTTTCTGGAATATTTTTAAACATGGTAAAGTTCAGTGTTAACAGGCTTTTGTGTAAGGAGTGTGGAATAACTCCAGTGGCAGAAAGAACAACTAAATTCACATAAAGCGACTAAATTTATATAGAAATTGAAGTCATGGGATCGGGACTGGAGGAAAAAACTTAAGTGGTAATTCGTATTAACCCGATTCATAATAATGGAGTTCAACTATACATAAAAGATTCTAAAAAATTATTAAAAACTACCGGTAATCCAGCCTGTCCTATTTGAATATTAGGTTTCAATTTTTCCACTTCAGTTTCTAGAATTTTCTGTTGTTGTGTTTTTCTCGTTTCTCTAGAACGTTCTCTCATATTCTTTGTATGTCATCTGACTGGCTCCTGTTGAGCTCAACCAATGAGAATAATTTTAGCCATTTATCCCGATCTTCCCTTTTAGTCAGCAAATCTGTATAATAATAATAATTATGGTTAGTCTCGATCTTGCCGTTGAGATTGAAGTTACTGGACTTCAAAATACATTTCCGGCATTTCATATACAGTGATACCTCGACTTACGAGTTTAATTCGTTCCGTGGCCAAGCTCGTAACTCAATATATCAAATCAATTTTCTCCATTGTAAATAATAGAAATGTTATTAATACGTTCCATCCTACCAAAAAACCACTCCAATTTTTTGTTGTGTGTCTTTAAATGTCATATAAAATATAGTACACAATATGTATAATAAAACATTAAAACAAATGAACTGGTTTTGTTAATTTAGTAGAGTACAATACAGTTCAGTACAATTACATACTGTAGCTATTACTGTTTTTGTCACTTATTTTTGCCATTTCCTCACTTTCCGTGGATCCATGGTTAGAAACAAATTTGGAAAATAACTGCACAAAAATCAAGCAAGGCCACCAAAATGCTTTCAACACGAGATAAACAGGTGGTAGCACGTGATGTCAACGAGTGAGATGCGAAATGCTTGCTGGATATTGTGGCGATAGCTGCATCAGTATCTGAAGCTCGCTCGTAACTCAGATTTTTGCTCGCATGTCAAAGCAAAAACTCGACCGAGCAACAGCTGATAACTAGAAAAACTCGTACGTCAGTGCACTTGTAAGTCGAGGTATTACTGTATATACATTCGCCAGTGCATGGTTGCTGCTGAGCAAGTGGTCAGCGACTCGGTGCTCATTGAAGCTCCCGGGTTGCCAATGATAGATCAAAGTGTATCAATAGTAAAACGGTGACCAAGTGATGAATACCAGAGTTTTGCCTCAACATCGAGAGCAGCATGTGGATTGCAATGAGAGCAGATAAGCAAGTAGGGAATAACTCGACTCAGATTAACTCTACAGCGGGACTTCTGCAAGCATACATTGTTAACGTTTTGAAAAAAATAAAAGAAAATGCCATGGAATTTTTTCTTCTTCTCATGGTTAAAGGTTTCTCTTTCCTCTATGGGCATTCTGTTGAAATGTGAGCTGATATCAAATAACGTATTAAAAATTATTGCTTTAAGCAAAACTTAGAATAATATAATTAATATCTGAATAATCTCAGTCATTAAGAAAGGTCAACCCCAACAAAAAAATTGGCTTAAATTTGTAAATTAAAATTTGTAAGCTAATTTCTTTAATTATCAATAGAATTAAAAGTGATTCTAGAAGAAATAACATTAGTTCCGTTCACTACCTCTCGACTTTTCTCAGTTTTCGCACTTACCTTGTTTAAGTCACTTTCAGTGACGTCATTTTGAGGAAAGCGAAGTCTCAAAAGTGACTTCTCTGAAAGCGAATCAGTACCCACTTTCCCCTCTGCTTTTCTTACTTTTCTGGCTTTGCAGCCACTAACTTCCGGTTTAGTGGTAGCCATTATTGAATCGCCGCTTCACTCGTATCGATGATCGCCCACCGATAAAACTTGTAATTTAACGGCGTAAGTAACTTATTTAACGTTGTAAATTTTATTAGTTATAAATTAAGGAATAATAAAACCATGGAGAACAATAAAAACGGTTTCCTCAAACAATAAATCATTACTATTTTTCAAGCAATTTCAATATATTCATCATGTCTATTTATGGCCGACGCAGTTTTAGGCTGTGGTCAAAAACCCTCACCGGTGAGAGAATGATGACGTAATTTCTCACTGGGCTAACTGTCTTTTTCTCTGTGAGGATGCGTCTTTTTCTCTGTGACCCGTCTTTTTAATCTGTTAGACTAACCGGTTAGGCATAGCAGCACTAACTGGCGTTTCTGACCGCGTTAAAATGACGTCACAGTTTTCTCAACGAGATTTCTGACCAACCAAACGCTAACTCGTCTCACCGGTAAGAGTTTTTGACCTTAGCCCTTGAAGCAAAAGTAACAAAAGCAGCAAAAGTGATCTTTTCACTTCCTGTTTCATTCACAATAAAAATCTATTTTCTTTGCTTAAGTGAAAGGATGTGAATGGGACTATTGATTACTTACTACAGTGCATGCCATAAAGAGCCTTACTCTTTACTGATTGAAATAAATTTTTTTCTTTGCAGATTTTGATGGTGTTCTATTTCATATATCCAATGTTGCCAATGACAAAACCAAACTTAGAGTAAGTATATCTAAATGATAACAATAGTTTTCAAGTCTAAACAAAATTTTAAAATATAACATGTATAAAATATTGACATTGTGGGTTAATAATTACAACAACAACAAAACAATCCTCGTGTTGTCTTATGTCTGCGTCGTGCAAAGAAGCAACATTTTTAGCTGTATTATTAATCACAAAACCGTAATTTTGCTATATACTTATTTGCCGTGAAATAATTTATAAGACCAAGTAAGCATCCATTAATATTAATTTATCGTCAGTCGGACGATGAAGTGAAGGAAGAGGTTTTGGAATGATTTTACATGCAACCGAAAGACTTCTTCCATAAAGGAATTACACGCCTTGTTACACAGTGGGATAAATGCCTTAATGTATTTGGAGAGTACTTTTAAATTCCTTGTATACACTTTAGATAAAATAAATAATTTTAGTTTTCATTTGCACGACCCTTATACTAAAATGAAATACAGTATAACTTCAATAATCTGGACATTCATGGGACTTTCAAAAGTTGTTCGCATTATTGAGTGTCCGGATAAAGAAGTGATGTTCGATAATCCGGACAATGTCCCGATTATCAAGTGATTAATAAACTTAGTTCCCAGAGATACAGTATTCTCTTAAAGATACTGTATACATTGCTTATCGTATATTTGCAATATTATACAGTACAGCATTAACATTTTCAGTATAGAATTTTTATTATATAAAATTATTCACTTCTTTGATTGTGTTTAATTGTACAGTATTTTTAATTGTTGTTTAAAAAGATGCATTTTTTTTTTCTTTTTAAAGATTTTGCAACTTTTACTTAATTGTGTGTATTTGAATAATGATTAAAATTTTAATTGATGTTATCTATTCTCTTTTACCTGGCAAAGATGTTAAAATTAAATTGAAATAAAATAAAAATAAATGCGCTTACAGATTGAATTGTACTTTAGGGGACATTCAAGAAATACGTCACACTTTTTGGGGACTGGGAGGTATGAAAAGTGTGATACATCATGACATGGCGGTAGGGGGGAGGGGGAGGACTTTACATAAGTGTGACGTCACAACAAACACTTTCAAAAATTCAATTTCTTTCATATTGAATTTTTTTTATTTATTATTTCACATTATTTTATTATTTTCCTTTCTGATCCTATTGTGAAACTATCGTTGTTGGAAAGCTCATTATTGTTCTCCACAAAATAAGTTTGTTCCTTCTAGGAAGCTCCCTAGGATTTATATTGTCCCAGCCTTAAATTAATTAAGCAAAAACTGTGGAATGAAACTGCCGTCGCTGAAGATGGCTACTTGATAGCCAAAATACGTATCCAGTATTTCAATTCTCTCTGTGGATTAGACGTTCCTCCCTTTTTGGCCACCCTTAAAAGCCACCTAACAGAAAGATGCTGCAAATGTGGAATCTTAAATCTCATCATACTATTATTATTATTATTATTATTATTATTATTATTATTATTAACAACCCTCGTGTGGTCCTACGTCCGTGTCGTGTGAGGGGGGGGGGGGGGTAACTTATGGGGTTCTGATCTACTCTACCCTTACAATAATTTGAGGGTCCAGATGACCCAGTAGGGCTGATGAGCTGATTACTTTAGCCAAGTGCCTGTTGATGGAGATGGCTAACATATTGGCGATCACTATGATTGGTGCTATATTATTTTTCATAAAAGAACACCAACGAAACGAACCAATCAGAATTGGGTGCTTATCGCTTAGTTATTCCGTTCAGAGCTACATACATTTCAATAAATTTTCCTTTACGTAGAGCAGATTAAATATTTGTAAACTCTTTTTAATTTGTTTATTTAAAAATATCACTATGTTGAAGTTTACAAACAGTTAGAATTAGCATTAAAAATTAGCTCTCTCTAACGTCAGGAGAAAGTAATGAATCAACAGTACTTGCATCTGATTGGTTTCTACTCTGAACCGAACAAAGGTCAATGGTCTTCTTTTATGGAAAATGATATAGTGCGTTATTTGTACGGTACCCGGTCATTTGGCCGACGGACACTTGGCCGACGGACATTTGGCCGAACGGACATTCGGCCGAACGGACATTTGGCCGAACGGACATTCGACCGAACGGACATTTGGCCGAACGGACATTCGACCGAACGGAGAAATTCATTTAATGAAAAAAAAAAAATGTTTTCAGGAGGTTATTTCGTATAACAAATCTTATGAGACAAATCTGTTTAATTCTTTCTACTAAGCAAGCATATTGTATGAACCTATAAAATTATTCTTTTTTGTATGTCTTTTTAAATAAATGTTAGTTTTCATATCGTTAGGTAGGTTAAAATGAGAACCAGACAAAATGCAACTAAGGGTCTTGTATTATTTAATAATATCAAGTCTTTTCTTGTATGTCTTTTTAAATGAATATTTTACTTCTATAAAATGAGATACTCATTAGTGATGGGCAATATTTGATATTAGATCGTGGTAGTAAAAGTTTATTCCATACATATCAGGTTTCTGTCCTGTTTTATGAGAGGACAAAAATTCTAATATCGGATAGTATCAAATGCGAAAATTCTGACAGTATCGATGACTCTAAAATATGCGATACTAAAGTATCGTCCATAGGGATGTGCGATATTCTTCGTTATCAATAAATATCGCGATAATTTGGTCCTTAGTCGACTAAAAGAGTCGAATAATTCCAACTCGATATAGTCGTAAGTACATCGGATTTTTTGATTTGAGTATTTCGATTCCATCATGTTTCCATTATTAAAGAATAATTTTATCGGTCCATACAATATGCTTGCTTAGTAGAAAGAATTAAATAGATTTGTCTCATAAGATCTGTTATATGAAATAACCTCCTGAAAACTTTTTTTTTTCATTAAATGAATTTCTCTGTCGTTAAATTTCCGTTCGGTCATATGTCCGTCGGTGAAATGTCCATTCGGCCAAATGTCCGTTCGGTGAAATGTCCGTTCGGCCAAATGTCCGTTCGGTCGATTGTCCGTTCGGCCAAATGTCCGTTCGGTCGAATGTCCGTTCGGCCAAATGTCCGTTCGGTCGAATGTCCGTTCGGCCAAATGTCCGTCGGCCAAGTGTCCGTCGGCCAAATGTCCGTCGGCCAAATGACCGGGTACCTATTTGTACCGGCTTGGATGTCACAATGTTACCAAGGTCCGCGCTCGTGGGTTAGGCAGAGGCTCACCTTCGAAAAATATCTCAGAATCTTCCAGGGCCACTGGCGGCAAAAGCAGCACCAATCCCTGTTCGGCTACTGCAATGGCACAACCTGTTCCTAGTGTTTCAAGAGCTCCTTTGCGCTCGACCACTAAGGCAGGCAAGCCACGCCAACGCATGAAATGGACCAATGACACAAACCATTTTATCATGCAAGCCTACTATGCAGTCACTAAATTGGAAACTGACACTACGGCTTACAGACAATGCTTATATAACGTTTTCAAAGAGACATATCCTCACATCAGTCACTGAACAACGCATTGCAGATCAGCGTCGCACAATTGTTATGAACAATGCAATAAATACCCTTACCTACACCACAGAAAGTAAAGCAAGAAGCTGCACAATAGCTACAAAAAACACGAGCCATCTACACAAATCGATACTCAACACACAGATTCAAACACTAACATTGACATCACTAATGAACTTGAGGAACACACACTCAACAATGAACTTCACCAGGATATTCGTCCACAACACAATATGAATACCAAACTTATTGAAATATTAAATGACGCCCTACAAAGATACCATACAGTTTACACGGGAACAGATCCCACACAAAGACCAGGTATACCTAAAATAAACATAAACAGCAAAACAGGGGAAATTTTATTTTACATGAACATGTACTGTAAATATTCTACTATACTGCGAAAAATTTTGACCTGAAAAACGATCTAAATTTGTGGGATCGCATTATATAAGAGGGAAAAATTAGCGCTACAACAGCTGGGCAGGGGGGAGGGTCTGACGAACTTCAAACGAAAATAGTGTATAACATTGAATATATTAGTGTATTATAGTGCATTATGCAATATATACGGTACATTAAT
>JAHWFO010112126.1:523626-534627 GCA_023313115.1 Rhysida immarginata | reverse complement strand
CCCCCCCCCCCCCCCCCTTTTTTTTACTTTGTATAATTTTGTATTGTTTCTGTATAATTTATATTAGGATTTGTATTTTTCTGTATAATTGGGATTCTCCCGGATTTTACGTTTGTAACTTAATTAGAACTATTTTACGACCAGGGTATTTCTCCTAGGTCCGCGCTTTTCTCCTTTATATAGGACTTGCGCTATGTACCAAATTCACTCATATGGCATTGAATAATGAACCTAAAGGGTTCGAAATACGTATATGCTTAATTAAAAATTCTTTTTGTGGACAAGAGGTTTTCCGTGTTATTATTATACCTTATACTGATATTACACCAGATGAACTCTCACAAGACATTAAACGTACTCACAATTGGAAGGCTCCAGGTATAGACAGGATTCAGAACTTCTGGTATAAGTGCTTCACCTGTTTGCATCTGGCCCTTGCAAAACAGATCTCCAACACTTTGCAAACACCACAGACATTGCCACATTTCCTCACACAAGGAATAACATACATGGTACCAAAGTCACATAACACTACAGATCCCACACAATATAGACCTATCACATGCCTGCCTACACTTTACAAAATAATAACTTCCTGTATCGCAAACAAAATTTATACACACATAGACACAAACAACATTCTCACTGAGCAACAAAAGGGATGCCGTAGAAATCACATGGGTCGTAAGGAGCAACTTCTGATAGTGTGGTCCTACGGCAAACTCACAATAAACATTGACACCTCCATGCAGCCTACATTCATTACAAAAAGGCCTTTGATAGTGTCCCACATTCATAACTTTTATATACCCTACGATTACATAAAATAAACCTTACACTTATCACATTTTTAGAAAGTACAATGTGCATTGGAGAACTACACTACACCTCACACTAAACAATGAAACCATCACGACTGACAAAATACAGATAAACTTGGGCATTTTCCAGGGTGACTCTTTGAGCCCACTCTGGTTTTGTCTTGCATTAAATGCACTTTCAAACAGACTGAACAGCACAACTTACGGCTACACGATTAAACACAATATAAACTTCCACTACATGCTTTCACACTTACTCTGTATGGACGATATGAAAATCTACGCCTCCACACAAACACAATTACACCAGTTACTCGACATTACACAAACTTTTTCAAAAGACATACACATGCAATTTGGGTTGGACAAATGCAAAACCATTCACATTGAAAATGGAGTGCTCAGAGAAGGGGGCTTCACATTAGAAGAACCAGTTCACATGGCTGGTATGAAAAATGATGAATTTTATAAATATCTAGGATTTAAACAAGCCAAGCTTCTGGAGCACAAACACATAAAGAATACAGTCACTAAATATCTTCAAAGGCTGGAGGCAATACTTAAAACACATTTAAATTCCAGAAATTTAATCAAGGCTATCAATACTTATGCCACCTCAATACTCTCGTACTCCTGTGGAGTCATACAGTGGACACACACAGATCTTGAGGGACTTGAAAGGAAACAACGTAAACTGCTTACAAAGCACAGAAAGCACCATCCACATGCCGCTTTTGAAAGACTCACCCTGCCTCTTTCAGAGGGAGGCAGAGTTCTTATTGATATAATAGATCTACACCAGAAACAGACTCAGTCACTCAGAGAATCTTTTAGTCTAAACAACATACCTCACCATTATACAAAGCAGTCTGCATGGCTGATACAAAATACACACCTTAGAATCTGGACAGCGTGCAGAACATCCATAACGTTCCTAACACATGCACTGAACTTCAATCATGGCTTGGAAAGCAACTCCACGGTAGACATCCTTCTGACCTCAACCAGCCGCAAGTCGACAAAATAGCGTCGAACTTTTGGTTGAGTGAAGGGAGTCTCTTTTGGTAAACTGAAGGAGCCATGATTGCCATACAAGAACAGGTTATTAACACTAAAAGCTACAAAAAACATATCAAAGATTCGATTGATGGGTTTTGCAGGAAATGTCATATCGCAGAAGAAACCATCCCACACTTCATATCCAGTTGCAAAATACTCAAGCAGAAAGATTATTTACACAGATATAACCAGGTAGCCAACATCATACATTAACATCGTGCTATGATACACAAGCTTAGGTACATCCATACTCCATCTTGAAAATATATCCCAGACACTGTTTTAGAGAACACCACACAAATTATATTTTGACAGAGATAATCACTGACAAAACTATCCCTCTTAACAGACCAGACATTACACTAGTAGATAAGCAAAACAAAGTGACTTACATAATTGATATCTCCATCCCCAACACACACAATTTAGAAAAGACATACACAGACAAAATCACTAAATATACAGATCTTGCACAAGTAATAAAACGCCTTTGGGGAGTTAACAGAGTACTCATTGTTCCTATTGTTCTGTCTGCCACTAGGGTTGTTCCACACTTGCTACACAAAAGCCTGTCAACACTAAATTTAAACCCACACTTATTCAAAACATTACAGAAAGCCACAATTCTAAACACCTGTCACATGGTAAGGAAATTCCTACACCCAAACATGAATACTCCCGCCACCGTGTAATTTTTTCCCTTCCTTACATTGTGACATTCCATGTCAGTTTGGATGCCGCATATGTCCGGCGGGAAATTCGTAATTAATAATATTTGCTTTATTTCATTTTAAAGGGGTTTGTTGTATGGGAATTGTGGCATGAAGAGCAGTGTAGGTGAAATAGTGTAGTGAGTCTGGGATTGTTCGCTCTTGCTTTTTGTTTTGTCTGTGTATTTGAGTAAAAGAATATGAATAGTATCGTTGCGTTGTGTGGTTTTCTAAACATTTGTGATTATTGCATTAATGGTTTAAATTGTAGTTTGTTGTATTTTATGCTTTTCTGTGTTTCTGTTTCAAGAGTTAGATTGTTGCGACCTGTAAAGCGATAAAGAGCAGTCAACTTCCTAATAGGGTATTGTTGAGTGGTTGATTAGAACGGTGTGCATGTTGCATTGACGAGAGTTGCTATTGTCGTGGTATTCGTTTTTGTGTTTTCGTTTGAGAAAGTTGTTTTTGTTTTATGCTGTCGTGTTCATGGGGACAGACGTCGTCAGCCATGATGGATGGATGGTTGTTGCTGTTCGAATGTCGAACCTTGTTCGTTTGTTCTATTGAGCAGTTTCCCTTTGAGTTTAATTTCTTATGTACTATGTATGAATTTAGTTTCAATTAAGTTTTATTGATCATATGAAGTTTTGGATACGGCTGCACCGTCTGATCGAGTGAAGGATAGCTAATGAAGTGCCGATCGCAGTTGTTCCATCTATCCCCCGGCGAGCAATGCGTGCTGTCTTCCCGGTCCAGAGAATGCAGAATTATGTTCTTGTGAAGTCTGCAAATGCAGGTGATATTCTACCAAGTTACAGTGAGTGTACTTTTGTTGCCTTTTGTTTTACGCGGGTGAACCGTTCGAGGAACTGGACCTTGACTTAATCAACGCCCATCCGAGAGCGCTCACAATCTGGGCCCCCCCCCCCCCCACGCGTCGGAAACATTTGTGCGAAGCAACGTCTTATCTTCTTAGGAATTCCCAGTGCCGTCGAGTCATCGAGAGTGCAGCTTTTTGCCATTAACTGTTTATTGTAATATGCATAAGTTTGCCTAGGTTAAGTATGCACATTTTTTTGTTGTCCAAGGCACATAGTAGGCAGTCAGCTGACGCTGCACGGCAGAGCACAGCGGGGAAAACGGAAAGGCTGAGCATATGCGAACTATTGGGGAGGCAGATCACAATGTTTATTGATGAGATTCCTTCGCCAAGCTTGCTGTTTTTGTTTACAGCGTATTAGTAGTGAGCAGAACCAGCAGAACTGAACCGTCCGATCTATCAGGAGGGTTACGGTGTTTCTCCCCTAGTGTGTGTGTTCATACACATAAAAGAAACACTGAGCGTGTTCATACGCAAAAGTTAAGGAATACTTATGCAGAGGCTTGGGCGCGCTCATGATAACAGGTTCAGTGACAGCTTTCCATAGCAAGAGCTTTTAAACTCCCGTGAGTGGCGCAGCTGCGCGTGCCTATGTGTGGTTGGAGTCCGGACGTATACAGTTTAGAGCGTCGCTCCAGGAATGGAGCACACTTTTCTTTTCTGATTGGCTTGCGTGGGGCCCCTTTAATTAGATCATGCGCTGCACAAATTGTAAACATTGTGTAAAGAGTAATATGGAAATAAATAGTTTAACAACACCTCAACAGCAATACTCCCGAGTCGAATCTTTTGGGTCCCGAACCCTTGACATCTCCCGCACCTCCACCTATCCCCGACTGGGTTAGGGAACAATTGACACAAGGGGGGTGGGGAGGGGTCACAACATATGAGTCCCTTGGGCTTGGCCCTCTGTTGGGTTCACTTCTGGGACTTGGGTTCCGGACTTGATCAGAGTTCGTTTCCCCAAACAACAACAACAATAATAATAATAACAACAACAACAACAACAACAACAACAATAATAATAATAATAATAATAATAATAAATTTCAGTTTCAATCTTATTTCTTTTAAGTGTGAATGATAACAGTTCAGAATTAACCTTTTGTGCTGGTGTCAGTGTGTGTTTTGTGTTGGTCAGTAAATTATGTGAGTTTTATCCTTTTTTTTAATTAGTTATTCACGGTTTGCTGCTGTTGTTTGTTTGTTTTTAGAATGAATTGTGGGGGCGTGGGTCCTTGAGCGGGTTTATGTGTTCTGGTTGTGTATTGTGATATGTATTCTGTGATTGCTTTAGGGAAACTTTTAGAGCCGTTGGATATTATTTGTGTTTATTGTCGTAATTTTTAAGTGACCCTTGTTAATTTTTAAGTCTGGGATGCTACAATGGGTGCGGCTAATCTGCCTCCGAGCATTTGTTGTTGCATTTTTTCTGAAATTTTCACGAGCAACAAAGGCAATGGGTCTTGCCTTTTGTTAAAAAGAGCGACCGTTTGTTGCTATGAATCTAACAGAGAAGCTACTCGCGTGTGTATCGTCTTCTCCCCCCCGAGAGATGTTCAGTGAGAGTTTTTTTTGCTGAAGGAAAAACAGCTGTTCTAGCTGTTTTGCGATTAATTATTATTCGTTTCAATAACGAATAATCCCATCCTGTAAAAGGTATGAACATTTCCGATCGCTGGGGATACGACCTGTTTGAACAGTGCGTAATGAACGTGGCGCTTCCGATGTTCTTATCTTCTCTGGATTCGAACAAAGCCTATCTTCCAAGATAATAGTGCATCTCTGAGATTTTGTGCTCACAGGTGATATCGTTCCTTTTCTTTATTTTTCCCCTGAAACAAGTGTGTTGAAAGCAGCCTGGCCCAAAGATAAAACAACAGATTAGTGAAGCTTTAGCTGCCTGTCCGATGTTTGTTGCCACCTCTGCATGTTATTGTACAGCTGTGGACGCATCATTGATTGTTTTTCTGACATGAACACTGTTTAAAACATCACCGCATTTCAGAATGATATATGAGCCACATCGTTTGATGTTCAGTGGCAAAGAGTTTGCTAATGCTTACCTATTACTTCAAACGGGTTCTGTTGTTCGAAGTGGTATTTCTCACTCAATTGTCCAATGATGCTACCCGGCCGTATGCCTGGGAAATTGTAAGGCAGAGCTAGGCACATGAGGCTGTTCCCTGAGTGCTACAGTAAGTTAATATCAGGTAGTGTGATTCTTCCTCTCTCTCCCTAGTGAAGTGCTGACAATCTGTGTGTCCTGAGAGGCGTATAGGGGGTGCGTTAGGTTTGCATTTTGACGAAGAAGCGTCAGTTTTATTCTGTCAGGGGTTACAGCTCTCCTTGGGGGCGCCCCCCCCCCCCAGCCTGAGGTGCTTTTTTGCTAGAAAACTCAGATTGGGGCACAAATAAAGGAGGGAGTGACGCCTTCTTATGGCACCCCTATACGGCCTTTGGCTTAGGCGTCCTTTTGCAGACGTGGCAGTTGTCAGTCCTCGTGGTGTTGTGCTTATGCGCTTGCGAAGCGTGGTAGATTGCACTGTGTTTTAACGGCTCATGTGCCAATGAATGGATGCTAGCATCGGAGTGTGAGTGAGACCAAATAAGGATCTGTGTAGTACTGACAGATGTAGTGCAATAACTTGCCAACTTATTTTATGATTAATTGTATTGTTAATATTGGAATTTACTCTGGGGCCCCACATATGATATTTATGATATATTGTACATTTTTAATATAGAAATTAAATGCTTGTTCTTTTTGTACACCATGTCTGTACCTTGCCCAAGAATACCTCCTTTCGCGAGTCTAAAACAACCTGTTCCTACCACGTGTGGGTGTTCTGTTTGTGGGTTCCTCTCTGGCACCACCACCCATGCGCCATAGGATGCATTTTGGCGCCCGAACAGGAACTCGCTAGTCCGGACTTCACGGATTTTGGGTGGCCAAGGAGCAGGTGGTGTGTATCTGTATATTACCTGTGTGCTATATCTGATGAAGTAGGCGGTTGTGTTAGTGTGAAATTCGTTGATCAGCACCACGCGTGGGCGTTTTCTGTTGGTGGGTCCCCCACCCACGCACCACAGGGCACACTTTAACAACGAACACTAAAATTATTTAAAAAGAGAGAATTTTAATAAAGATGCAGGGTAATCATTAGCGGAGGTAATTATATAAACGAAATACAATTATTTATTTATTTATTTATTTATTTATTTATTTATTTATTTATTTATTTATTTAAGTGTTAGAATTACAATGGCACCCAACCAAGACCTGTATGGTCTATGACCGACGAGTTGGGACTTGGTGGGTGTTATAAGTTCAAATATACAGAGTAAATACAAATACTTCGGTTAGTAGATAATAGGTTAATTAAACAATGCAATAATTGAGTAAGGAAATTCACTCAAGAAAAAATATATATATAAAAAAAATTCTAAAAAAAGGAGAAAAAATTCAAAAAAATTCAAGGCATCGATTAGAAAAGTAAATTACAGATCAAATGATAACTATTTGAATTAAGACAATCTACCCACAAAAAATTCTTAAAAATCATTCAAAAAATCGGATAACCGATTAAGTGTAATAATTATTGTCTTGAACAATAAAAAGGTAAGTGAAATTACAAACTAATAAGTGAGAAAAACAAACAAATTTCTCATAATTAAGCTAAACTATAAGTGAACGTTGGTATGCATAAACCTTTTTAGTAATTTCCGAAATAATTGATATGAAGCCGTAGATCTAATTTCAATGGGCAAAGACGACCATATTTTTAAACCAGTGTAGGATACGCAACGCTGAAGATAACCCCGTTTTGACAACGGCAAACGAATGTCGGAAGCCGTTCTGGTTGAATAACTATGCATATCTTGATTTAAGTTTATGTTGAACGGGGTAGTTATGATTAAATTAGAGTTTCTGCTTTTATATATGAAAGAAGAGATTTGCAGCTTGAATATTTGATTGATTGTGAGGATGTGCAATTCACCAAATAGATGCAAGATGGAGGATGATTTCGGCGTATTGGATAAAATTCTCAGAAACCATTTTTGGAGTTTTATGATACGTTTTAAATCAAAAGCTGTTGGAGAACCCCAAAAGATTATGCCATAACATCGGACCACCAATATATTCAAAGATAAAGGCATTAACTTTCCTTTAAAACAAACACTAACTGAAATAGTTAATCCCCCCCACGAGAAGCACCGTAATTTGAAAAATTTGGCAAAGAGGATGAATGAATCCATGAATTGTAGAGAAGTAAAAGTATTTTACGGGGCAAATAATGAAGTCTAGAGATTATACCTTGTTTTTTATTAAGATTAGATATAAGTTGATCTATATGATGACTTCATGTAAGGTCATGTGAAAAAATTAGACCCAAATATCTGACAGAATTCACTGGTTTTATTAAATTATCATATTGAACAAACGGAGCTTCGGGAATGTCTCTCTTGTTTCGTTGATAAAAAAACCTCAAGTTTGTTTTATCGATATTTACAGTCAGGGAATTTATGTCGTTCCAATGTTTCAAAATCAGAAGAATCGAATTGATAGATGATAAGAGCTCTGTTAAATTAATGTTAGAAAATAATAAAGTAACATCATCAGCGTAAAAAATGGGAAAAGTTGGCATTAACGCATATGGGAGATCATTAATGAATTAGTTAAATAATAATGGAGATAAAGTCGACCCTTGAGGGACACCCCGATTTCTTGATATAGTTGATGAAGACTGGTTCGCATGAGATAAATAGTATTGCCTGTTAGTTAATAAGGTAGATAACCAAGATAAAGGTGGGCCACGAATGTTATAAAATAATGATAATTTATCAAGTAAGAGAGAAATAGGAATGTTATCAAATGCTTTAGAGTAATCCACAAAAATCGCCGCAACGAAATGGTTCTTGGCCATTGTGTTAGAAGCAAATTCAATTAATTCAAAACGGGCGGTTATCGACATTTCTCTTAGGAACGAATCCATGTTGATATGGGTTAATAAGATTATTAGAAAAATTAAATTGGGACAGCCGAATATAAAATAATTTCTCAAAAATCTTTGCAAAAACCGGGAGTGTGGCAATTGGACGGTAATTAGTATAGGTCTTAGGGTCTTCTTTTTTTTATGAATAGGATAAATTTTCGCCAATTTTAAATTAGAAGGATAAGTACCACAAGATATTGAATAATTAAATATATAAGAAAGCGGAAAAGCTAACGCTTGTTTAGAAAAAATAATATCTGAACGAATTCCTAGAGGATCAGGTATGGGAGAAGACTTGGTTTGAGAAATAATTTTAGTAACTTCACTTGGGGTAGTAGGTGTAGCAAAAAAAGAAGTAGAATTATTAGGAAAAGAGTAAGGGTAATTATTTTTGGCTATCGGTGAAGAAACAGATTCGGACGAAGAAGGAAGAAGAGCTGCAAGAAAATCAGTTAATGTCGAAGGATTGGGCGGGGTCTACTGTGAAAAAGGGGAATGGTATGATTTAGGAGTTTTAGTTACCTTGTTTAATTCGCACCATTTATTTGTACTAGAGTATAAGCGCATAAATAAAAATTTGTAGTATTCGCGTTTTGAATGGTTAATTTCGCTTTTAAAAAAATTAGAAAATCTTTTGAATGTTCGTACTGATGAGGGCGAAGAACTATGTCGAGTTTTACGATATAATTCATTTTTCTTCTTTGTCAGTGTCGGTAAGTAAGGTGTAATCCGAGGTTTGTAAATGATAGCATGATGAGTAGTACTGTGCCAGGGTTTATATGATTATAGCCTAATAAAAATTGCTTTAGAAAAAGAGAAAAAAGATGGTCGGTATTTGTAGCATTTGAAAATAATAAAGACCAGTCTGTCATTAATAAGAAAGAATCAAAAATACTTAAACGTGCAAACGAAACATGTCGTGATTGAAAAGGTTGACTAATTATAGGGTCTTTGAATGGATTTTTACCAAATATCGCCAGTAGAGGAAAATGGTCTGATATCGCGAGATCTATTGTACTACTGAATAATATTGTAGATAAGTTGGTAAAACAAGGATCAATAGCTGAGTAAGTAGAATGTTGGGGGGGGGGGGGGGGGGTTTAGAAAGAAGAAGTTGCTGTTAAACCCGATCGATGTATCGGATCAAAAAGTAAATTTAAAGACTGAGACGGCTTACTAAAATTAAGTTTAAAATCGCCCGTCATAATTAATTTCATACCAGATGATTGTAAATCCATCAGTAAGGAAGGAATAAATTAACAAAAAATCTGTAAGTGTCCGTTGGGAGGACGATAAATCGTAATAATTATATATTTATCATTAATACTTGCGGTTAAAATTTCAAAATCATTGGTAACTAAAGAATAATGAGAAAGGATCTTAACTTTAAATGTTTCTTTAAAGTAAAGACAAATTCCGCCTCCTCGTCTGTTGGTATGATTAATTGAAATATTATTATAACCTGGAATTGGTAGAATATCATTTTCAGAATAGGCCCAGGTTTCAGTAAAGGTGATGATGTTGGGATGTATGTCAATATAGTCTAGGGCAATGAGAGTAGAATTGAAATTAGATCTAATGCTTCTAATATTTAAGTAAAATATAGAGAAATATTGATTTATTTCCTTTAAAGAGGAATTCACTGAGTCAAGTGGTAATGGTAGAAAAAAGCTCGTATTCTAAACGTATAGAGTAACTTAGTATAAGAGGAAAAAATAAAAAAATAAAAAAAAAATAATAATAATAATAATAGAAGATGTAAAAAAATATTAAAAATGTAATAAAAAATAATGAAAGTAATAAAAATAATAATAATGGAAGATTAATTTGGAGAGCACACTAATAACTAAAATAATGAATAAAATAGGTAGACAGGAAAGAAAGGAAAAGAGAAAAAAAGAGAGAAACAAAATTATAAAATTATATCAGCAAAAGAAAAGAAAATTCTCTTTATTGAATATTTCATTTTAAAGCATTTTATATATCATCAAGTAAACACTGTAATTAAACCAACAGTAATAAATGAAGAAGAAATGAAAAGTTTGGGATTTGGTTTTGTTTTGTTTACAAATAAATATGGGTGTTTATTCCCTCTGTCCAAAAATATGGTTATACATTTGCGAAACAGAAATAATATTGAAATGTATACCATATTGTCGGATAAAGGCGGAAAATAGAGACTGTATAATATCATCTGTCCATATTGTTTAAACTATTTCGTCTTGGACTTTTATTTGATTATGAACTGCCGCAAGTATATTTAAATTTTATTTAAGTGCTGTATTTATGAAAAAAAAATTTCATTTGTTAAATTTGAATTAACATGATCATCAACCTACAAAACGCACACCAGTCAAATTCTTCATTGTATTGCGTTATGAACTGTATCTATTTATGAATTCAAATCATTAGCAGTATGAGACCGTATCTATAAAATGTTTATAAACATTCAATTGCCATCTGATTGTAATTTTTAAACTTACATAATTAAAGAATAAATCATTAGATGATCACTGAGGGTTTAATAGTACGCC
>JAHWFO010112126.1:507874-523616 GCA_023313115.1 Rhysida immarginata | reverse complement strand
TACCTCAGAATATTCAAATTAATGATGAAAAATAGGAAAGAAAATTCAAAAAACAAGCGATGGTTTGCTTCCACTGTCCCATAAATGGCTGAAACATGAAAACCAGAGCATGATCTCCATCTTTTGCTTTATCAACTTCTCTTGTATATTCCCCATAATCAACTCGTCCAATGACAGTGCTGTTGTTTTGAAGAGAGACGTGAGGAATAATTTTCATCTCATCCCACAACAAAATTCCTTTCCTCTCGATTTCGGGAATAGCTTGTAACTTTTCTTTTAGGATATCAAACATATTGGCATCAAATCCAAAGGAAGGCTTCATTCCCCTTACATATGATTGTAGAGAATTACGAGAAGGAAGGGGCATGTATTCATTGATTCTTAAAAATTCATATAATCCAGAGGATCGTATACGAAGTATCAAGCAATTCAAAATCCATTCCATACTGTATCTTATTCCTTTTTTGGACTCTAATTTTGCTGTTTTAACAATTTCTTCAATCATTATCTTTTGACGAGGAGGAATTTTTTCAAGTATTTTCTTCAAATTATTGTTTTGTAAAGTGGTATTCTCTCTTAATAATTGTCGATTTTTGAGTCTAAGGCTTATGATGGTGTTCTGTAATTGTTTGTTCCTTGCTTTCAGGTTGCTTATTTTTTCTCGGAATCTAATTATTTGGGAAGAGCTGACCGCACTGTGGTTGTCATACTGTGACGTGGACCTCACTTCTCCTGTGTACAAATAAGCATATATTAATGAACGCCTAAACCTGATAGAATGACCAATTTAATATCTTACGCAACCTATAATATGTCATCAAGATTATTACCTTCATTACTATCACCTCCCACGGCATTTGGGAGCACCTCAGTGCTGAAATCGAACCACTCTGATAGATCTGCACCTGTAGCAATGCTTAAATCTGGATATGCAGTTGATGAGGCCTCAACGAAATTTTGAGGAGAAGATTTGGAAGTAGACGGGATAGCAAAATCCTAAATAATAATTAACATATTGATTATTTTATGGGCTTTTGAAATATTTACAGGAATACCTCAATTTATTGCATTTATTGTTTTGTAATTTTTTTGTTGTTTTTGTTACAAAAACATTTGGACTCTGTCACTACTCAAGAATCAAACAATGATTTATCATTTTTGAATAAGAAATACATATTTATTAATTACAGGGTTCGCGCTAGGACAAAATATCTACGAGTCAATTTGACTCCCAACCTTGAAAACTGCGAGTCAAATTTCAGAAGATGCGAGTCAAAATTTAGATTCTTTCTAACTTCCATATTTTTACATCCACAAATCTCTATAATTGCTGCCATATTTAATTAGAAATGTAAACAAGACCACATGTGACAAAATGAAGTGAGTTTAAAATGTGATGAGAAAGATATGGGCTGATGATATTCAAATTTACCAAGTCAATTTTGACTCGCTGATCAAAAAAACACGAGTCAATGTTTAGCAAGAACGCCTATTTGACGCGTAAATTGCGAGTAAGCGCGAACCCTGAATTAAGATATAATACACTGAAAAGATGACAACTACAATATATATTTTTACCCCCCCCCCCTCAATCAGATTCTTTTCCTTCCCTCAAAATTTCATTATATTGAAGAAAAATTTACAAAATGCTACGATTTGTCTTAGACCTAATGTTTTCGGACATTTAGACACATAATTTTTATGCGCATTCACATGCCTCATTAATGCATTGGTCTAGAACCGGAGCTGCAATACTCTGAAGTATTCCCGTATTTACTATTTATATTATTATAATGAAGTTAATTAAAATGAACAAAGATAAAAAATTACCTGATGATCTATTTTTCTCCTTTTGCTTGGAGACGATCGCGGTTTCGGAAGTCGTTTGCTTAGGTATTTTGACAAATCCGGAAATAATGTAGGACAAGCATCTTCAGTGAGGGCTGGACGTAATCTCGGCAGATGCTCAGTTTTTCCATTAATAATAAATGGAGTTGAAGTTATTAAAAATCGTCCGTCGAAATGCAGATCACATACACGTGATGATTTAGAAAGGGTGAAATCCTTTCTAGGAATCGCACGTTGCCATTTCAAGAGCCTTTTTTCATCGGAAGGAACTTTAAAAAGATGCCTTTTATCTTTGCTATAATCATAGCCAGACTTACATCCAGGTACTACACACCTAAAAGGCATTTTAATAATTAAATATGGTCAGAGAATTAGCAGGAGAAATGATTACTGACGAAGCTCTCCATTGAAACTAAGCTTAATGCATGGCGATCAATAGACTACTAACGACATCGAAGCCACCTAGTGGGAGCAGTTTTCCCCAATTACGTTTTTAGCGTCGAGAACAAAGGAGTTGACCAACCTCTAATTTCTAATAACCATGGCGGAACCTTTGATGTTGTATCAGACCGTGCTTGGCAGGAAAGCTCGACTATGGCCATATTGTCTGACTGTACTCCATCGGGGTGCAAATTTTAAATATGCTGTATGTTATTACAAAGTTGCAAATTTCTTCGACATGATCATAAAAAAATGTTTTCTGTGATTTATAATGCCTTAGGAAATAAATATTTTATTGTTTAGCATTTTTATTTTATTTTTTAAAATATTTTTCTTAGCTATAAATATTAGTAATATATATTAATTAATCTCAAATCAGAAAACGAGCAATAAAATTTAATTGCATTTTACATTGTATTAAAGAACATCATCTGATGGCTTAAAAAAAATTCGAGTAAAATCAAGAATAAAAAAAATTCATATGGACCAAATGAAATTTTTAATGCCTGTAAATTTGCTTTTGTTAAAAAATTTCAATGTAAAGTAAATTCTTATTCTAACAAACAATTTGTTAAGAAATTCTTTGGTGAAACATGGTAAGGGAAATAGCACTTTAATCATTTGTGAATATAAGTATGTTCTCTAAGTCCTATGTTCTTTTTGGATGCATTTTGTGAGAAGTGCTCCATGAAACACTATTATAGCTGCCTTACAGATTAAAACACAAGCAAAAACCAACAACAACAAAAAATACACGTGTACGACACTGATAGAAGATTCTATCATGCCTGCCCGCCTCGACAGCTAGGAGAGGAGACTGCTGGGTACAGTCACACAGTATAGCAAACTTATCGGAACAAATCGGGCCGAGTGCGCCTACTGTTAACTATACTATGGAGAAACTTGTTGCTTATCAAAGATTTGTTATTGATCTCAGAAGAACTCGTAATTATTTATTAAGTCAAATCGGAAATGCAGATGAAACTCCTGTTTTCTTTGATATGCCAAGCAAAACTACTGTAAATCAAAAAGGTGAAAAATCAGTTATTGTTAAAACGACTGGAAATGAAAAACTTCGAATAACAGCAAATGATGGCAGGAAATTGCCTAAGGATCCGATTCCAAAAGGAATAATTTTAAGATGCCAGCAAAGGGATGGATGACGAATGAATTATTGCTGGACTGGTCATCAGTTGTTTGGAATAAAAGGCCTGGTGCTCTTCTCAGAAAACGAGCATTACTAACATTGGATGCCTTTAAAGGCCATCTGACCTCAGAGCTTAAAGAAAAAATTACATCACTAAATTCAGATCTTGTAGTAATTCCTGGGAGTATGACATCTCAATTGCAAGTGCTCGATGTTTCAGTTAATAAACCTTTCAAAGGCCATTTGAGAAAGCAGTATTCAGATTGGCCATTGGCTGGAGATTATGCCCTCACACAAAGAGGAAAAATTAAGAAGCCATCTGTAATCCAGCTATGTCAATGGATTCTTGCAGCCTGGGATAATATAAAACCAGAATCAATTGTCAAAGGTTTTAAAAAATGTTGTTTGTCAAACATGATGGATAGGAGAGATGAGAACATATTATGGGAAGACCGAGAAGAAAGGAACAACGAAGAAATTGAGAGTGATGAAAAGAGTAGCCAATGTGAAAGTGATAAAGAGAGCAGCCAATATAAAAGTGATGAAGAGAGCAGCCAAAATGAAAGTGAAGGCACCTGTCAGAGTAGCACTAATGAAGAAAACAGGGAAGAAGAAAATGACTAATATGATTAACGTAACCATAAGTCTTAATCATAAAGTACTGTACTCTTGTACTGTAACATTGTTTTTTTCTCTACCAATATCTTGTTACTGTTATTTCACTTTTTCCCATTTACTGATATTAAAAATATTTCATATATATAAGTTATGTATTTTATTTTTTTTCCTAAAAACTGCTTCCAAATTTCACCATGCGGCCTATATTTGGGGCGGCCTATTTTCGGGCAAATACGGTATCATTGGTGTAGGATTTTTAACGAAGATGGTTGTCCAGAGAATGGAAAAGGTGATTATCCGTTGGAACAAAATCTGATGAGTAAGGTGAATGACGCAAAGTTTCCCAGCCAAGCCGCTATATGGTTTCCCTAGCCATCCTCGCCATACATGTGGCCTCGCATTGTCATGAAGGAAGAGTACCCCTTTGCGATTCACCAATGCTGGCTCCTTCTGCCGGAATACCTGTTGCACAAGTTCCAACTGCTGGGAGTACAGGTCCCCAGTGATGGTTTGGCCAGTTGATAGCAGCTCGTAGTGAACCATTTGGCATCTAGTCCACCAGATGCACTAAACTGCGGGGTTCATTAGAAATGGCTAATTCTCCTGACATAAATTTCTGGAACCAATGCCTTGTGGTGCGTTCATTCACAGCATCATCCCCAAATGCAAGACACATTTGCTGACTTGATGCTGCTGCTGATAAGCCCACCTTGAAGCAAACAACACCTAACCATCTCCTTTGATACATCCATTTGTCTTCACTTCTGCACGAGATGTGATTCATGTGAATTCTCAACAGCCCTGTATTTATACAGGCTAACCTTTCTGCTCCCCCTCCTGACAGATTTTGGACCACACTGTACATTCATTTGCATATCTTCTATCACTTCCTTTTATGGCAACATAAAAACTGCAACTTTTGTGGTTATCTGTTGAGGAAGGGAAATTCTGAACTTATAAAGCACTTTGTGTTATATGCCAATACTAGAAACGAACCCACCCGATTGTATAATCGGGAAATAACCCATTGTTAGATTTTTTCTTTGTTGTGACATAGTCCACCGTCGCTGATTTTATATATATGATTGGCTTTCCATCGTGTTGCAACCTGAAGGGAAAAAAATGTAAAACATTTTATTAAAGTCCGTTCCTTCTGTGTAAAAAAACTTTTCCGAAAACTGTAAGAGACGGAAAAAAGTATTCAGCACTGCATCCCTAAAACTGAAAAGAATATGATTTAAGCTGTAAATAAATATGATTTGTTTTGTTTTTTCCTGAATGTTTTCTTATTTGACAGCAAAAAAATTTCTAACACTTTAATACATATAGGCCGGATTGTTTCGTGATAGTGCAATAATGAGTTAAAAATCATTTTCGTTAAATATAATTTGTTAAAATTCCTTCGTCTTTTCCAACAATATTAATTTAAAATACCGTAAATACTGTATTTAGCGCCAGACCTGAAATACCGGCCCGCCTGCATTAAGCGCCTGGGTGTTCGCTGAATTTTTGCAAATAACCGCCGGACCTTCAATAACCGCCCGGGCGCTTATTTTAGTTCATTTCGTGGATTTTTCTTCTCTTGCTGCTTTCTGACGGGGAATTTTTGCTCTCCCAAATGCCACTGCTAAACCGGAAATTAGATTCCAGTATGATTCAGTCTTCTAATTTCTTGCTTTTAATTTTGGATTCAATCAAGCAACATAGCTGATAAAAATTGAAAACTTCACAGTTATAGCATCAATTTTAATCTCGCAACAGTAGAGTTGGCTGAAAACCATTCTACAGAGGCTACAGGCAAACAGTTTAGCATTGAGCCTAACGGGAATGGAAAACACAGCAGGTTACTTTAGAAAAGAAGAAGGAGAAGGGCGAGAATTTTGTATAATAGTATTCATGACAGTTGTGCAGAATTTTATAAGTGCCGGACCTGTAATACCTGCCCGCTTGCATTAAGTGCCTGGGGGTCCACTGAATTTTTGCAAATAAGCGCCCGGGTGCTTAATACAGTATTTACGGTAGTTATTATCTACACTAATATTATAAAGCAGTAAAGTTTGGATGTAGGAGATAATCTGTGAAACCACTCATTCGATTTCAAAAATTCTTTCACCAATATTTAGAATGGACTTTCAGGGTGGATATAGGATATATATTATCCTGATAAAATAAAAGGGCTTTTCATGGCGACCAATTTTGCAACTAAAGTCGATGAAAAAACGGTCAAGCCAATGATTTTTTTGCGAACGCTGCCTTCACATTAAGAGATATTTAAAAGCTTTCTACAGACACCGTGCCGCCGATCGCTTTTGCCACCGAGCGGCGCTATCTCTGCTGCGCTGTCTGCCATTGCAGTCATTTGACTTTTGTGCATTCACAAGGAGACTCAATGTACTCGGACTCACCGATTTTGGTAAAATATATTCTACGAATAACTTTCACCTAATTAAAGGCTCATGTAAAGCCATTCAATGCACTTCTCAAAATTTTCCGAGAAAAAAATTCATAAAGTTTATTAAATTGCCTACACTTTATAAATGCTCGTGTGACATATGATGTCAGTTTATTATTTTTTTTAAGTTCACTGTTGCCAGGGATTGCAAGGGATGCTGACTCGTTGAGACAGTTGTTGCGTGTGTTGTCGTCGTTTCTAGAATTAACTAAGAGATTAGTAAAAAAAAAAAAAAGCAACTTTCGGACGAGATGGTGATTTTTTCGAGTAGCGAAAATAACCGGAGTCCTTTTGCTATTAAGCCTAACGGAGTAATGGAAGGATCGTTCTGAAAACGGATTGATTAATAAACCCGTTCTAATTGAGTTCAAACAATATTTTATGTTTGTATTATCATATGAATTTTACTAGAATCGTTACGCGTATTAATACTATTGCCTTTTATTTCTCCTTGACTACTCAATGTGACCAATGTCTACAAAGATAACTTGGCAATGTTCCTTTGTCATGTTCAGCGCTATTATCGTTCTTCTGCCCCGACGTGTTTGGCAGTGAAGTCGTGCCAGTCGGTGTTCCATCGAGGGAAATATCTGGCGGAGAGTTGGTGAGTTATTGAAATATATTTGTTGACGGCCCCCCCGGGAACTTTCGGCAGTTTAATATGATGTATCTGAGGAGCTTTGCACATCCTGTTTTTAGCTAAGAATAGGCTAGAACTCTGGAGCGTCGTGTATCTTAGAAGAACTGAACTCAGTGCATATGCAAATTAGAGGAGTGTTCTAAAGTAATGTGCCAAGAAGAGTCTTGTAATCTATAGTTGTTATTAAAGTAATGTTCAAAATACCAACCAATTTAAAAAACTGTGTAAGGTAGCGCAAGTGTCCAAGGGTTTATTAATGTTAATTGTCTCAGTGTAAAAGTAGAAAGGTTACACCACTCTAGTGGCTCTGCTGATAAGCTGTTTGATGGTCGCTTCTTGGGCACTGAATGAGTATAGTAAGTGGCCCAATGTCTTCGTGTTGTAAGTGACGCAATGTGTCCATTACACATCTGTCCTAATAGTCCATAAAGGGGACTCTGAAGGGTTACTGTGTCCCCCCCCCTTCTATTGTTAATAAAAAAGGTGCACACAACGTTTTCCTTACGTTGTGGTTTAGATATAGTCTTCGATAATAGAGACCTACATAACAATACAGCCGATGACTGAGCGCATGGTAGAGTTTAGGTACCTTTTGGAGATATTGTACTAAAGTGATTAATGAGGTATGGACCTTGTCAAGCCACAAGCAGGAAGGATACAGTTTAATGAGGATACCTGCCAAGGTGAAGAAGTTTGTAAAGTAGATTAAGCGGGATTACAATAATACTTAGTGGGGGCCCCCCTTTAATTTTGGTTAATAGATAAATGTTACTGTGTAGTATTTGTATGATGAATAAATTATGGCAACCGTGTGGTACACTGTAAATTTTATTAGATTGAAACCTGTTGTCGACTCTCATTTACAGGTCTCGAACCCGTGATTGCTCTCGGGCGCGTGTGGAGTTTGCCTTTTGGTACCCCCAAGTCACGGAACCTCCCCACCCCCCCTGGAGCATCACACTTGAATTGGAGCATAGATTTTCATCATGTTCAGGTGGATGAGTGGTAAAACGCTTGAGTTCTATTTTGTAGATACGGGTTCAAAACTTGTTTTCGATATTTTTTTTTCTCTTTGTAAATTTATTAACATGTATGGGAATGTGTAATTCATTTACTAAATATATTTCCAATTTTCCAATTTGCTACCATCATTTTCTTTATAAAATGCAAATACGAATTCTTATAATTAATGATCCGCAGTGATAAATGAGCATTTAAAAGAAAAAGTTTACTTGTCCATATTTAATTATATTTTTAAATTTTGCAACTTTTGACATTTAATTCATACAAAGATTAAATAATTACACCATGTACTTACTAAATATAATGCATCATTTTGATATCTATAGTTTATTAATCACATTTCATTAACATTTTTAAATAGCATATTAAAATTTCTTATTTCTAGGAGCAGAAGTTAACTATTATATTAACCTCTCTGTTTTTACCTAACGTGAATTATAACTTCTTTTGTGTTTTTATAAATAAACAGGGTTCGCGCTTACTCGCAATTTACGCGTCAAATGGGCATTTTTGCTAAAAGTTGACTCGTGATTTTTTGACCTGCGAGTCAAAATTGACTTGTTAAATTTTGGATATCATCGGCCTATATCTTTCTCACCACATTTTAACCTCACTTCATTTTGTCACATGCGTTCTTGTTTAAATTTCTAATTAACTATAGCAGTAACTATAGAGATTTTAGATGCATCTAAAAATAAGGAAGTTAAAAAGAAACGAAATTTTGACTCTCATCTTCTGAAATTTGACTCGTAGTTTTCAGGCTTGGGAGTCAAATTGACTCTTAGATATTTTGCCCTAACGCGAACCCTGAATAAAGGAAATAAATATAACTTATAACAACCTTTCAATTTATGCAAAAATAACCTTATGAAATCAGAAATATTATATTATGTTTAATTAAAATAACTCTTATATGCATTTTATAAAAAAAATGATGGTAGCAAGTTGGAAAATCGGAAAAATATTTAGTAAATGAATTGCACATTCCCATACAAGTTAAAAAAAATTTACGAAGAGAAAAAAAAATTATCGAAGACTGGATTTGAAACCATACTTAAAAATAAAACTTAAGTGTTTTACCATAGACCACTTGTACACGATAAAAATCTATGCTATAATTCGAGCATTTCTAAAGTGTAGGTAATTATAACCAACTTTGTAGATTTTTTTCTCGGAAAATTTTGAGAAGTGCGTCAAATGGCTTTCTTTGCATGGGTCAATTTGGTGAAAGCTACTCGTGGAATACTTTTTATCAAAATTGGTGAGTCAGAGTACGTGGGGTCTTCTTGTCAGTGGCTCATGTTAAATGCAAGGTTTTAGTTTTTGACAGCTTGTTTAAGTTTTGTTTTCTGCTCAAATGCCTTTTCAAAAGAGTACAGGTAATATATGTGGGGTAGTAAGTTGTCAAAATAGTTATCGCACTTTCTATGAGAATTGAAGAATTCACTAAATCCCAGGCGGCGTTAAAACTAGTAGTAAATGTCTTGCTTAGCCTCCTTCATGCTTCAAACATTTCCGATGTAAGTAAAAAAATTTAATTTGCAAAAACATTTTATTTCGATTTTGCAAAACTCACGATATTCACCATTCATTTTTAAAATTCCTTGATGAAAATCTGCTACAATACTTGGTAATACACTTTTAAAATAAAATTGCCTTAAACTACTAACTATCGATGCACTCATTATCATATCGTATGCAGACAGTTTTCATTTTGTCATTTGTCCATTCAGCAAAGTTCTCGTTTCGTGCAGTAAAGTTATAATTGACGTTGCAAGTATAGCATGGACCCTAATATGTAGTAAACATGGGGTCCATTTTTGATTCTAAATTGTCTTCAAATTTGAGAGGTAATGAATTGTTACTCGAAGTAGCTGTTTAATTTTCTGGGACCTTCTGTTATCTGGAATCTGCGGATTTGTTTGTGCGTCTTTCAGTTCATTTGGAAGAACATGGTGTTTAGTGCCCATATTCCATTTCTCTGCTACATCTGTACAAGCGGCACCAAACAACCCTTTTCTTTTAGTATATTCAACTTTAAACAGATTGGAAGATCTTCCAATGGCTACAAGATCTTCTTCCTAGAGCAGCCATACAGCTGGACCCGATACAAAGAATCTTTCTTCTAATCTATCCTAACACAAGTCTATGCTTGATGAGACAGTGCGTAAGTGATGCCGATGGTACAACTGAAATCATACTGTAAAATTTATTATTATAACATAAATTACAATTATTATTTAAATGCCAGCGTCAGTTTAATAATTACAGTAGCGTGCAAATTAATGTGAACAAGAGGGAATTTTCACATAATTTGATTTCCTGAGTTAAGCAGGCCTGATTTACAGCTGATATGTAACTCTGATTACTCTCAGCTGTTCACTGTATTGTACTAAAATGCTTACTAATATATAATTACTCCATGCTTCTATAACAATACGAAAATTTCCCTCTTATTCACATTAATTTGCACACTATCGTACATATCTGTATGATTCCTCCGATATTTAATTAAACACAGTGACCACGAGGAATAAAACACGGGAAAAGATCTTTCAGTGAGCATGCGAATAGAGGTAAGCAGATCGGTGTTTCTTTCAAAATTCGTCTGCATATAATGACTGTAATGGCGTCTTACTACTAGCGCCAGTATGCGGATAAATACATGAACTAATTGCGCCACATTGTCTATAGAGAAGTTGTAGAACTCAAAAAGGTCTATAAAAAGGGCTGGGACGACATATATCTATATTAATAAATAGAGAAATTAGGCCATTTTCCAATTATTAATATATCTATATGTTAAGGTTAATTCACAGATTGATAAAACATCACATAATTTGTTATCATATATTACATTATTTGTACTTTTAAAACCTAAAAACGGAGTAATAAAAATTATAACAAGAAAACATGGATGTATAAATATTTATCCATGAAAGGGTTAAAGATATCAGAAGGATCAAATTTTTGTGTAAATTTCATATACACGTCCTTTCGCTATATTGTTCACAGGACCCATCAAAAGCCAAATTCCTCGGAAAAAAGTGCGACTTACATTTTGAAAAATACGGTATTACATAGAAAGAACATACAAAACCTGTTGTCCACGTGTAATTTTATAAATAGCTTGGATGCACATTTCGACTACACAGGCCTTCAGTCAGCATCATTTCTATACAGGGTGATTCAGAATTCATTGTGCAAGTTTCTAGCGGAGGTAGTATGGGTGATTCTAAGCAAAAAAGTTCATATGAATGTGGGTCCGAATTTGAACGATAACTGAGATATGAACAGAAGTGAAAATGCCGCCACCAAGATCAAGAAGTTAATAACTCAAGATTTGTAACATCTAGAATAATGAATTTTGGTAACATCACTGAATGATACATTTAAAATTAATTTTAGTCTGTTAGGGGTAATTTAAGTAGGTAATGTTAAATTCTTATCAAAATAAATGAATATTCTTTTTTGCTGGCTTGCCTCACGCACATACCCTACTGTGGCTAGAAGAAAAAATACATCCCAACGATGTCGATAAGCTGATAAGTGCTGAATACCCGGACCGTAAGACAGATCCAACACTGTTTGACGTCGTAAAGAAACACATGGTTCACCGTCCTTGCGGAGCATTAAACAGAAACTCTCCTTGCAAGCAGGATGGCCGGTGTTCTAAAAGATATCCAAGAACACTAGTAGAGCAAACGATAATGATAGAAGATGGATACCTGTCCTATCGTCTACGCTCATCTGAGCAAGATGGGTTTACAGCAACAATAAGATGGGTCGTACCCTATTCGCCGACATTATCTAAAACATTTCGAGCTCACATTAATGTTGGAATGTACAAAAACGTTGAATCTATTAAATATATTTGCATGTTCGTAAACAAGGGCAGTGACCAAGCCACATTTGTGTTGAGGAAGAAAATGTAGAGTATATCTATATTAACAGAGTTATGGAGCAAGATGACTACCAATTATCCAGGCAAATTTTTAAACCCTCTTAACGCACCTGGCCTTCCATCACATAAAATTAATTTGAAAAACTGCATCCCGATTATTCTGCTGCAAAACTTAAGCCCACCAAAATTGTGTAATGGTACGAGGCTTAAGGTTACTTCTCTTCAATGTAACATCATTGAAGCGGCAATTTTGATGGGAAGTGGCGCAGGCGAGTGAGTTTATATACTTTGAATCCCGCTTATTCCTAACAATTTTCTCATTTTGCTTTAAACACATACAATTCCCTGTGAGCTTATGTTATGCCATGACAATAAACAAAGTTCAAGACCAGACGCTGCATGTTGCTGGTGTAACGTTCTAGTGAATGTTAGTTACGTTTGTCCGACGAGAGAGGGGGGGGGGGCCCCAATAAGTCTTTTATTTCGTAATTTTATCTGTGTAACACGTGTTTCAAAGCGCCGATGCACCTTTTTTTAGCGTTATTTTGCATTGTTATAATAAAAATTTGCTTGTTATAATTAGAAAATATGTCCCTTGCTGAGTTTTTTTGTTAATGAGTGTGTTGGTATGTTTGTCGTTATGAGCGACTGTTGAGATCGTTCGTGAAAACGCGTTTTGATTTTTAGTAATGAATTGTTGAGATATCGTCGTGGTAAAAGTATTGTTTAGTAATGTTCGGTGTTTGTTTTGTTTGTTAGAGAAAGGTTTTTGTATATATATGTGTTGTTTTTTTTTTTTTTTGTTTTTTTTCCTTCGATTTTCTTGAGGCAAGCGGACGTGTCTTTCGCAGCGGGATGTTGACCGCCATGTTCGAACGCTATGTTCGCAGAGCCGAAAATGTTTATCAATTTAAGTGCTATATAAGTATAAGACAAAGAGAAGTATGTTTTATTTTGCCAGTTTGGCCCTGTAATTTTTGAATTTTGTCTATGATTGCTCATGTTACGTTGGAACCATGTCGAGCGCTGAGATAGAACGTATGCGACTTTCTTCAGAGTTGACCCGAGATGACGCCTAGTTGGAATGAAGAGTTTGTAATTACCCGATTTTTGGCCCATGAGAGGTTGTTGAATAAGCACAGTCGTCCGCAATTGATGATAACATAATTTTGGTGAGTGACTGATTTTTCTTGATTTATTCCGCCCGAACGCGCAAAGACACTCTGAGAAGAGTTTTGATATCGGCGCGCCGCCGAACCTCCCGCCGATGGCACCGATTCAAAGCGAAACTCATGTTTTATTGCAGTGCTGCGCTCCGTGCAGGTTTAAGAAACACTCATTAACTGTTTAACATCATCGTAAATGTTGTTTAAATGCGTTTAGACGTTATGCTAAGCTCTGTAAACTCTTGCTTTTAGATTTTAAGAGTATGAGCGCATTCGTACAGGCGTGGGCAGTTTGCTCGAGGGAGCAACGCACTGGCAAGTAGAGGGAGTCGAGCGCCAAGGTCTCACTAGTCACAGCTCGGTTGCCTGTTTACGCACGGAGCGTTGTGTGAGGGAGTCGGCTGCTCGCCAGAGGACGCTGGGAATAAGGTCACTATGCTGCCAAGAGGGGTCACAGAACCTCCCCCCTAGCTGATCATAAAGGAGGTGCCGTGCGCGAGTTGAGCGTACATATTTGGAGCACATTGGGGCACAGTGTCTTATATGCAGATTAACGTCTCTGGTTACATGTACCTTTCCAGCCATGCTTGAGCTGAAACCCTCTGTTGCATTTATGGCTTTCACTCCTGTACAATGCTAGCTCGAGGTCTGAGACGAGCAACGCCTCAATTTGATTCATGGTTTTAGGAAAGTAGTTTATGAAGGGACCCCGGATTTTGTTAGTACATAGCTTATGTTGAGTATTTTTGTAATTGGTGTAAAGGAATATGATAAATAAAGTCATTGTAACGAAGTTCTACCACGGTGTCAGGTCCCACATCAATTAATTTGGTTCCGAACCCTAGCACCACGCCCCCTCAACGCAATTTTTGCAATTAGTTGTATTATTATCAGACACTGTGGGGGCGGGGCCGCTACACTGGTGTGGACCTTAGTATCAGTTGCTTTTCGCATGGCCAGTTCTATGTGGCTCTCTCCCGCGTAAGCGAAGCAAACAAGCTCTTTGTAGATGTCCCCAATCATACTACTTCAAACATTGTTTACAAAGAAGCTTTATAATACGTTAAAAATTAATTCCACGTATACAAAGTCGCGGGCACAGCTAATCTTCATTAATATATTTAAAACAATTGCACAATAAAGACAAAAGTAACATTTTTGCGTTTAAAAAAATAAAATGTAACAAATAAAAATAAAATATAAATAACTTCACCGCCATACAAAATATGCTATTATTGCTATTATCTAAATTTCATTAGCATTATCTAAATAAGTTTCATACAAAAAACACAAATGAATGTTTTAAAAAAATGTTAATTCGTATCACAAATAATTTTCCAAATCTAGATAACAATTTTTTAATAATCTATATGTTTATTTGTTACTTTGCAAGCAACGGGCTATGACAGCCCAATAACAGCTTACAATAATAAAAATAATACAATGATATAGTATAAAAAATACAGTATAAAAAGAATATGAATGCCCGTATGAATGGAGAGATTAAAAATCAAATAGAAAGGGCAAACAAAAAATTCGCCACACGCTTTGTAAATATAAGAAGGAATATTGTCAATTCCGGTTGCTTTCGTATTTCTAACTTTATTAATAGCCTCGGTTATTTCAGCTTGAGAAAACAGTTGAATTGAGTTGGATGTTTTCACGTAATCCTGATATGTATACATTTTAGGAAAAAATCCTCAAATGTATTGTTATCAATGGAAGAGGCATTAAAGACTGATTTGAAGTTCTTAGCAAAAGCAGTTACAATGTCATTTAAATTTTCCAAAACTTCACCATTGTGAAACATGTTTTTAACCTTTATATCCATGTTGGGAGTTTATTAAAAATCTGTGGAATATAATATTCTTTTTCTCTTGCACAATACAAGTTAAAGGTTTTTGGTACTACATAATTTAATTGTTTTCTTAAACCATACTGGTGTTCTCTTTTTATTAAATTATAATAATAATAATAATAATTGTATCGCAAGAGTATGATCTGAGCGACTCCAGGGACGTAGGGGGTAATTAAAATTAATAATAATAATGTAACAACAACAGGGAAGATCCCTTCAGATGGAACCTGAAGGAAAAGCCCCGTGTTGCCCCCTACAGGCCAAAGCTCAAAACAGGGTTGATGAGTGAAACATATAAAAACAGAAAAAAAAGAAGAAAAAACAAAACAACAAAAAAAAAAAACCAACGTTGGCTAACAAAGCCAAGTTAATCAGAAAAAACAAAACAGTGAAAACAAAGCTAGAATCAAAATAAATGATTAGACAATACAATATAATTACATGTATTATTTAAGTACAAATAATGGATATTTATAAGAGAAAAGGACGAGACACAAAAACCCTGGAATGCAATAAATAGTTAATAAATACAACTGAAAAATAAAATAATAATTAACAAAAACAAAATAATAAATATATAAGTATAATAAAACTAAAGAATCAAATAAAGAGCTGACGTTTCGGATAGAGCCTATCCTTTATCAA
>JAHWFO010112126.1:490612-501593 GCA_023313115.1 Rhysida immarginata | reverse complement strand
ATAAACATGTCAATTGAAGCTACAGTATTGAATGTAGAAGCTATTCAGTCTAAAAGAGATAAATCAGCTATCAGCTAGGATCGAACACTGTCGACAGGATCCGCGATTTCATAAGCACACGTACGGTTTCCTTTTTGTTTATTTTCTCTTAATAAAAATGTCAATTGAAGCCACAGTATTGAATGTAGAAACTACAGTAAAACTCCGCAAATCCGGCATCATTTTGAGTTGTTAATTCTTGTTAAGGGGAGTCACGATTGTGGAAATCGAATTTTGGAGCAAAAATTCGAAAATTAAAATTTTTTTATTATCTCCTTTAACATCTCTACTATCGATCTGCGTGAGTGTTTTATTAAAATTTCACTATTACAGTAAAAAAATAGTTTTTATCCCCCCCCCCCCCTTCAATTTCAGTCCAAAATACGGCTGCCATTATGCGAAAAAACGCACAAAACACCTGTTTTTCGCTCTGCGATAACTCGCTGAAAAATGCGCGTATCGGCGCCATCTTTTTTTTTATTTGAAAGACAGGCCCGTCCTCTACAAGGTTCCGTAAGTTTTGTGGCAGTCAATCAAATACGTTGTTGTAAATAGTGTGTTTTTTGTATTATGATGAAAGAATTGCCTAACTACAAAGGATACGCATCTCGAGCAACGATTGGCTTTCCCCGATCACGTGGTGATGACCGGGCTCCTGATTGGCTAACAGCTCTACAGTGGCAATGGCGGACATGGAGCTCTTCTCCTCTAGCTTTCACTAGCTTTCAAACGGAATTTTTCTTTCGTTTGCAGCTGAAAACCACGTACGAAGATTATTTTTTACGTTATTTTTTCACGATGATGCCAAAGGGCACAAAGTTCAGAAGGGGAAAGAGGGTGTTCGCAATATTAGTGCTCGAGAACAAAGGGCAGCGCACAAGTTTTGAGACACTGCGCAATTTCTTGATTCTAACTTTTCAATGAAATCGATCTTGCAACCTAAGTCGCTTCAGTTCTACTGGATAGATTTTTATGATCTTGGGCATTTTGGAAAGGTCTGAACCTAATAAAGACTGCCCTGATCCAATTTTTTATATAAAAGCAAAAGAAAAAAAATTGTGGAAGAAAACAAGACGGGTACTCAAATTCGAAAGTAAAATATTCTTTCGATTGTTGTTACATAAAATAATTACAATATAAATGTTCTGGGAACAGGACTATAATGAAAAAACTTGATCTTTCCTATGGCGTAAAGGAAATTTTTCTGTATTCTGTTTATACATTTTTTAATATGTTTTGTTATTCACGTGTGCGTTTAATTAAATCATTACCATTTAACACTAGATAAGGAAGCCGCCATCTTGTGGCGGCCATTTTGGACGAAAAATCCGGCAAATTTTGAAAATCGGCAACGGTCAGGTCCCAATGATGCCGGATTTGAGGAGTTATACTGTATTCAGAGTAAAAGAGATAAATCAGCTAAAATAGGATCGAACATGGCCGACAAGACCCGCGATTTCATATGCACGTGTACCCTTTCCTGTTTATTTTCTTTTCATTTCACTTAATAAAAATGTCAATTGAAGATACAGTATTGAATGTAGAAGCTATTTGTTAATTATTGTTGATTTGGATATATATGTTGCTTTGTTGTATGTATTTGTTGAGTTATGTACGATAAGCTTGCAAATCGTTTTTGTAATTTTTTGTGTATGTTAATTTTAGGCTTCTGTACTTGTAATGTGTACATTTTTGATATGTGCCTTTTAAACTCCCCTATTTTGTATTCTGTCATGGCTGCCAAGAGAAAGATCGCTGTACTGGGGGGGCTGGACTGGGATCAGGAGCCAAGCCAAAACAGTGTTGGAGCCGATTCAGCGATCTAGTGGACCGCGTTCAACCGGGTCCCCACTGTAGTAGTAGTAGTAATAATAATAATAATAATAATAATAATAATAATAATGGGATATTAAACGGATTAATTTTTATGAAAACTAGCGTAACTCAGATTATTTAGGAGAATTGTGCCCTTTTGCATGACATAATACATAAAGAGTGAGGAATTACAAATTGGCGCTCAAATTCACACAATTCCCGTTTTATCGATGCCAATCCATGACTTGGCCCTTCAAAAGTATCTTATATATATTAAAATAAATGTTTTTCATGACGTAATGCAATATTTTGTTCATTTTAGCGCAAAGCGTTGCCGTTGTACTAGCACGACCCCATGCAGCCCATGCTTTTCGGTATCGACGTTGGAACCAAAATGGCAGATAGGAATACCCATATCTCTAGTGCGTTCCCCATTTTTTAATTCAACGCTAACTTAGAGAAAAACGTCTTTAATTTTTACATTTTTAAAAAGTATAACCTGGATCTTTACAATTAAATACTTCAAAATCCTATTCATTATCAGATTCTTCAAAAAGTCCTTTGATACAAACAGTGGTCTATTAAAAAATAATAAAAAGATTATTTAATTTTGAAGAAGACAAGAACGATACAGTTACAGTAGATTACATGTACGTTTAATTCTTATCAATATACTGTAGCAAGAGGGAAGATATAATGAAATGTGATCGTAGTGACTTTTTAGGGAATGGTTGTCGCCATCATGTTTTCGATAATTAGCTTTTGGAGATGGAAAAGTGAGGAAAAAAAGGGAATTAATGTACTGAAGTTTGTCAGACCCCCGCCCTCATGTATAATACGGTCCCAAAAACTTAAGTGTTTTTATTGAATCAAAATTTTTCACATTCTGCAGCCTAAATTGAATTGCGACCTTTAAACTGTGTTTTTTTCATTCGAATGTCAAATTTACAGCTGTGGCCTAAAGCGAATGCAACCAATATTCGAAAAATATGGTATTCGTGTGTAATTCATTGTGTAAGTTTGTAACATTATTTTAGGGAGGAAAGAGCATTTTTTTTTAAATTTAAAATTTTCAGGATGAATTTTTTATATACAAGGCTCATTAATAAATAACTGGAAATATGTTTTAGCAAATTTTTATTACAATGTATCAAAATAACTACATTACAGTTTTTCAACATAGCTCCCCCCCCTCCCTTATTCAGTGCACTTACACCAGTGATTAATAAGGGTACTGACTCTGCAAGAAAGTAATTCTTTTTGATGTATATATATATAACCAATCGTGCACCACTGACTGGACTTCCTAGTCATTTTTGGTACATTGATTCACTTACTGTGCATCATACAGTGGGCCAAAGGTGTGGAAATCTGAAAGTGCAAGATTGGGCGAAAATAGAGGGCGAGTCAAGCATTCAAACTCTAGGTCTTTGTTGATAAACAGTGTGGCACCAGCAGTGTGTGGTCTCGGGTTGTCATGGAGCATAGGCACACCTTCACTCAACAAAAATCTGACAATATACTTCGCTGCTCTGGCTTGGAGCATTCCTGTAAGGGTGGCACTATCTTGTGTAACTGTTCCCCAGCATCCCATGCACAAGGCAGGCGTGCCAGCCCCAGATATGAATAGTATAAAATGTACAAATTATTTTTTTGTACATAAGAAATAATGAATAAGAACTGGAGCTAATTCTCCAAACATCAGGTAAATTACAACACAGAGAGCCCGCTTTTCCACAAAGATTTTTATTCATTCAACCATGGATATGCATATTTCGACTACCAGGCAGTCATCTTACAGTATATTTATGGTTGAATGAATAAAAATCTTTGTGGAAAAGCAGACTCTTTGTGTTGTAAGGTAATGAATTGTTTCTATACTTTCAGGTAAATATTTTTGGTTTTTTATACTACAGGATGGCTGGAATGTAACTAGATATTAATAAATGGCTGTAGAATTTTTAATATCTATGGAATCATTATGAAAACGGTCTGTGCATATAGCTCAATCAATAGGCTTTCAACTTTGTACATCCATAGTACAGACGACCGTGAAATGGGGTACACGCAACAATAGCTAAGATGGCCTATCACCTGTCTATTCATGAGTGAGGTGTGGAATTCTGCTGTTTTTGTTCAGAGATGGTGGTACTGTGAAGAGAAGGAATGCTACAATTCATCTAGAAACAATAAAGAATTGTCACAGGAAGCTAATAACCACAGGTTCGGTAAAGGACGCAGAAAGAACTGATCGTCCATCCACGTCATATTTCTGAGGATAATGTGGCGATTGTGGAGGAAATGTTTGATCATAGCCCGTCGAAATCAACACGTCAGGCAGCTCATGAAAGTGGACTTAAAAGGTACGTGGTTTAGCAGGCATTACATAAAGAATTGAATTACCGAGCATGGAAACCCCGTTACGGGGTTGTGATCACAGAATGGAGTATAGGTAAACTAAGCTGGGTTAGCATGAAGATTGGCCTCAATAGACCATTTTAACGTCTAACTCACGCATGCGCACTGTGCGTGCTGGGTGACAAGAGAACTTCTGATCCATTGATGAATACGCTCGTAATAAGTAATCTGTGGTGTAAGCAAAGCAAGCAATCATCATCCATACTAAAATTTAGCAAGATTAAAAATGAATGAAGTTCTTAAATATTTTAAAAACACTAGATCATACAAAAGGCAAGCTGAAGATCAACGAACGTGGTGTTTTTGATAAATTATTAAGCTCTAACCCGTCCAAAGAGGAGATAACAAAAGTTCGCCCCCCCCCCCCCCACGACCATGTTTTGCAAATACTCAACTTTCTGTCAGAAACAAATTCGTATGCTTAACTGATGAAATGATAAAGAAATTACCAAATATGTTGTTTCAGCAATTATGTGAGTACACAATAGAACCTCCGTAGAGCGAACGTCGATATAGCGAAATTCTCTCAATAACGAAATTTTTCTGTGGTCCCGGCAAAAATCCTATTGATTTAATGCTTTTTCAATCTCCATATAGCGAAATCTTTATAACGTGATTATCCCTATAACGTAAGGATTTTTCGGTCCAGACAATAAATTTTAAGGTAAATTTTAGCTCTTTATTACGAAATTTGGTTCCCTCACTTAGCATGACCGGACAACCAACAAACGAAATCATCGCTAACAAAGTTAAAAACAAGTTCTTACATCACAAGCTCTGCCCAGTCGGCTGCGGCTATGGCATTAGGCTTATTTTATCGGCAAAATTACGAAGAGTTCTCGAGAATGACGTCATCGCACCAAACTTCCCATGATGCACTGCACAGAAATAATGGCGACCTGCTGAGGAGTTTAAATGTGCAAGCATGTTAAAAATTTATTCTCTATGAGAATCGGCACGAGAACTACTATAAAAGCTTTCGAAACTCGGAAGATTTTTTATATTAAAAACTTTAATATTTGTTCAAATTTATGAATTTATTTTATTGAAAGTTTAAGCCCACAAACATTTTTGTGAAATGTAATTTTACCGAGGCCGACGAAAATACACTCGTCGGCCTTAATATACACGCTTATGGATATGTTCTATCGGTATTTTTCCTTAATATACGTATTACAATATTATTTTCGATCCGTTCTGCTTTCAAATTTTAATTATTTCAGGAAAAATAATCGCGATCCAAACAAAATGTTCAGCAATGGCGGCCTAGATGACTTTAGATAGGCAGTGATGTCAAGTATCGAAAAAGTTTTCTTCTTAATGTTAAGAAGCATTCAAATTAATATAAAACACTAAATTTAAAATATATACATATATAAATGCAATTATCAGCAATTTATACATCAAAATTATGGAAATTTTAACACTACTTCCATGCAACGAAATATCTATATAGTGAAATGATTTTGCCGGTCCGTTGAGTTTCGCTGTACGGAGGTTCTACTGTACACAGTGTTGTTAAATTTCATGTCAAAAATGATGGGGATGATGGAATATGCGATTCTAAGCAAAAAAGTTCATATGAACATGGGTCCGAATTTGAACGATAACTAAGGTATGGACACAAATAAAAATGCTGCCACTAAGATCAAGTTAATAACTCACTTTGCATAATGAAAACTTTTTTTTTATTGTTTTTGGCCTACTACTCACTAAAAAACTACTATCCGAACTCAAATTTTTTTTTCACGTAATTGGACTTCAAATGGCGTGATTCGAGAAGATATGTTGAAATTTTGGAGAAAAAAAATTCCATCTCTATACTATCTCACTATATGAAAAAACCTGCAAGGCAGTGTGGGATAGCACATCACTATTTTTTCGCCTCTGCTCCGTAAACTGCGCATGCATAATGCTCAAAAAACATGGTGCACTGTTTCAGTTTCATTTTAGCCTCTATGGTTTCAGTTTCTTTTTTATTGGCTGCATGTTGAACTGAATGAGATGACAATTGGTAACGTGGGTTTTGTGACCAATTTTGTACAGCTAACTCCTCTGAAACGGCAGATAGCAAAACCAAATAAAATTAATACATACTTACACTATGCCTTGACTTATATTTTATGAATCATGAATTATAACAATTGGTTAAACCTTTTTAGAGATATTAATGTTTTTTGTTATTTTTTCTTCTTCAAATGAAGAAACGTCTAAAGCATTTATACAAGCGAACCAAATCAATAGATTCTTCTCATTGAGATGAATTTTTTTTGTTGATAAATTATTGGCCTCAGATCAGCCATTGGAGATGTTAATGCACCCCCTCCCCCAGTGTCCCCCTCCCTAACAGAAAATAAAATATTATTAATACAGACATCAAGGTCACAACAATTATCTTAACAGTTTTCTTATGGAGTTGGGTTAAGCCTTTTCAAAGATATTAATCGTTTTCTAAAAATAAAGAAATGGCTATAACATTTATTCCAGCATAATAACATGACATGTACGGACTCCACTCATTGAGACGAATGTTTTTTGTAAAGATATTGTTTAGTGGAGTTAAGATTTTAAGGACCCATAGCCCCCCCCCCTCACCAGGAAGAAAAAGAAAAAGAAAAAACCAGAGAAAATAAATTCTATTTTTTTCCTTTTCATAGCCAAGTGGGAATATAACATTTCACCTATCAGATTTACTTTTAATTATATTTTTTACGTTTTATACAATTTTTTGTGTGCTTAAAAAGTTTTTTTGTTCTTTTATATGGTTTATTTTATTCTTTATAGTCCTTTTTTTTTGTATATAAAGAACATGGCTTTATATGTGAATTTTAATAAAAAAACTCTTTAACCACAACAACACTAAAAAATAAGATAAATACAACCTGATTCTGGAAGTACAGGGTGAGTCAAACGTCCCAGTACACCGTTTTTTTCGAAAACCTTGCAGGAATTGGGAAATCTGAATATTTCAGTAAGGTATGGGTGAGGTGGTCTATCTTTTGCGGTATGTGCCGAACATGGCCGCCATCTTGAATCTAAGTCAATTTTTTTTAAATGGAAAGGGGGTGGTGTGATATATCAAATAACATCAGCATTTTCTGACAATTTCATTCCTGTAAACAGATTTGAAGTAGCAGTTATGGTTCAAAAGTTATCACACATTTTGTTTGGAATTACAGGCTGGACTGTTGTCCATAAAGGACAGTCACTTAATGTGTTCAACATGGTGTCCTTCTTGGTCAAGGCACATTTGAAGGCGCTGAATCCAATCGTCATGCACTCGCAAAAGGATTTCCGAAGAAATGCATTGCTGGAGATGGTGTCTGTTTCTGATTTTCTCTGCATATACGAGTTGCTTTAAATGACCCCACAGATAAAAGTAAAGTGGTGTGAGATCAGGTGATCTGGGTGGCCATTCCACAGCACCATGTCGGCCAATCCAATGACCAGGAAATTAAACATCTAACCAGTGACGAACATCTGCACCGTAGTGAGCCCCATCCTGTTGAAAGTAAGAGGGAAAGCTGCCATCTTCTTTCAGAAGTGAGGGAAGCGCCACTTCTTGCAGCATTTCCAGGTAGCATTGAGCATTTAGATTCTAGTCAATGAAAATGGGTCCAATTACCTGGGTACCCCATATTCCACACAACACCAATACCTCTGGTTGTGATGGTTGACTTCACCACTGACATAAAAGTTTGCCTCATCACTGAACAAGATACCTTGTGCAAAAGAGGGATCTTGTCGTTGTTGCTCTAGGGCCCATGTGCAAAACTACATATGGGTCATCCTCTGCTAGGTGCTGGAGTATCTGAATCTTGAATGAATGCCATTGATGAGCATGAAGGATTCGTACGAAAGATGACTGGCTGATTCCATATTCTGCTGGCAAACGTCGTGTGCTGCATTGTGGGCTCTGGACGAAGGTTGAGGTTGTCTCGTCAGTAGCACTTATTGGACAGCCACTCCGTGCCTTGTCAACCACAGTCCCAGTTTTTCGGTATTTCTTAATTAAACAGCTGACTATGTTTGTGTGAAATTGGAGGTCTTTCTGGGTGCCGGTTGTTAAAATCTGCAGCTATGACACGTAAACTTGGTTCTCCAGGCATCAATATGACCTCAATTCTCTCCTCCTGGTCAAAACCATCTTCAGTTACCTGCTACAAAATGAAACAAAACGCATTGTAACTTTTGAACCATAACTGCTACTTCAAATCTATTTACAGGAATGAAAATGTCAGAAAATGCTGATGTTATTTGATATATCACACTGCCCCCTTTCCATCTAAAAAAATTGACTTAGATTCAAGATGGCCGATTTAAAGATGGCGGCCATGTTCGGTACATACAGTAAAACTGGGTTCATTCTAGACTCGAAAAAAGGCAGGGTGCTAAGGGCTAAAAAGGGCATTGTTTTTAAAAAAAAGATTTTTTTTTCTATTAAAAATGCATTATTCTTTTTGAAGTTTCTTAACCCTTTACAAGATTTTTAGATTTTTCTTTGTGGGCACGTTTTCGAGTATCGGGCGCATGATCAGGATCAAAGGGCAGCGGGGTGGAAAGTTTTCATCAAAAGGGCAAACAGGGTGGCACGCCTGTAAACCCTGCCTAAAATGAACTCTGGTAAAAGATAGACCACCTCAGCCATACCTTACTGGAATATTCAGATTTCCCAATTCCTGCAAGGTTTTCGAAGAAACTAGGTGTACTGTGACTTTTGACTCTCCTTGTACTTTTTGGAAGTAATTGCTGCCATCATTCAGCAGTCCAGGAACAATTGCTTCCGAAAAGTACTTCCAGAATCGGGTTGTATTTATCCTATTTTTTAGTGTTGTTGTGGTTAAAGAGTTTTTTATTAAGATTCACATTACAATTATCCACATTAGTCTTTATCTTCGTCTAATAATGGCTTTATATGATTAGAACAAAATGGCCCATCCTCTGTCCAGGATTTTAATTAAATGAAAAAAACCTGAAGAGGTAGCCCATCCAGTATCTGGGAAGTATATTAAATGAGAATCAGTTTTAATCCTCTTTAAGAATTCGAAGTTTGAAATTTTTTTTATTGGATTGTATTATCACTGGTAATGAATTTGTGCGCCAGATTTGGAATTATTTGAACAACAGGAAGTAAACGAATTGTTGATTACAAAATTTCGCAAAACACACATACAAATGAAGTTAAAAGAGTGTGTAATTGTTCTTACCGTAATTTACGATAACGCCGCGGCTTATCTAACTAAAACTCCAACTCCCATCGGAGAAAATTCTTCTCCTGGATTGTTTACATCCATAATGTTTATTCTTTTTTATTTTATTATATGCAGTGTTCGACGTAAGAAAACATTTATTTAAAAACAACATACAAAAATTAATTCAATATCCAAAGAGTGAATTTGTTCATCCATAAGTTGGACAGGGTTTTGTCCCGATGAAATTACAGTGTAATATACATTAATTATTTTGCATATACAGTACCAATTCATTATACAATAAATTAATTCACTTTTTATTTGAATTTCTCATCACCAACATCTAATACAAAAATAACTCCTCCCAAAGATAGCTACTTTAAATAGAGACCATCAGTATTGATGGTCTGTTTCCAAACTGCTTTGAACTACTGTCCTGATGAAATTCACAACGAAATTACCGTGTGTTATAGATTAATTATACAGCATATACAGTGTCCAATTCATCAATAAATAAATAAATTCACTTTCCATTTGAATATCCCGTCGCCAAAAAAAAAAAAAAAAAGAAAAATACGAATACAACTCCTCCTCAATATGAACAGAATGCCACTTTATTGCATCGAAACAATGTTGTTGTCCTTCATAAGTTACATTGGTATTTTATTGGCGACGGGAAATTCAGATGAAAAGTGAAATATTGAAATTGAAATATTATAATACATTGTAAATGCAGGGTAATTAAAGTTCTGTGATGTATATTATATGCAAATTTCGTTTGAAGTTCATTATGCAATTTTTCATTTGAATTTCCGGCGCCAAAAAAAATACGAATGTAACTTCTCAATCCATGAAGGGCAACTTTGTTTCGATGTGATAAGTGGCGACGGGAAGTTCAAATAAAAAGTGAATACATGTAATAAACTGTACATTGTATGTACAGGAAAATTAAGGTACTGTAATGTATATTATGCACTAATTTTGTTTGATTATGCGCAGTATCAGTTGAAGATTGTGTTTCACTGATGGTCACCTATCCAGTGACTAGCCCTGCCTGATGTTGCTTAACTTCACAGAAGTGTGTCTAGTGAAGCCCACCAGGCCACAGCCTCCCCTTGAAGTTGTAAAGAAGTAAAGATCATTTTGTTTATGTATACATGTTTTATTTACAAAAGTCTAACAAAATTTGATAAAAGCCAACATACACAAAATATAGGTGTAAAGGAATAAGTTTTGAGCAATGAAGGGATTACAGAATCTAGTATGTTAAAAGTTTTAGTTCATCCATTTGCTCTTTCTACCTCTATTCTATTATTAGCAATCTTGAGGTTTCTTATATTTCCCCCATGCTAATTTGGCTTCTTTTAAAAAGGGACATGCAAGGGACTATCAAAAAGTTCCCGGAATTGTAGTCTGGCCGGTGAGCGTCGTAAGTCTAGAAAGCGTCGCTCTGTAATCAGCGGCCTCTACAACCCAAACGCCTGCATGTGTGGTTACATTGTGTTCTGTAATCAGCG
>JAHWFO010112126.1:461290-487901 GCA_023313115.1 Rhysida immarginata | reverse complement strand
AAATAAATAAATAAATAAATAAATAAATAAATAAATAAATAAATAAAATTAGGTTTTGCAGAAACTAAAGTGAAAATAGAAGAAAAACATATGAACTTAAAAATAAATTAATATTTCAGAAAAGAGATATGCAGGTAAGAGCCATTTTCTGCCCAAAAGATTTTGTCCTAAACTTTCTGTTACTGTTCTCTGTAATATACAGGGTGATTTGAAAATTCAAGTTTAAAATGTATTTGCTGCAGAACTATAGAAAATAATCCAAGTATTGCTGCTTGTGATAGTTATATACAACCTTAGCCCTGTGAAACGTGAGAGCACCACGTGCAACGACGGTTGCGCAGGTGCTGGCAAACAATGACGTTCAATCGATAATGATTTTCACACAAGAACAGAGTCACATTCTTAGAAGTTTATTTTGTGTAAAAATTGTACCAACATTACATTCAGCACTTTCAAAGGAAGTTTCCTGATGCTCCTATATTATACCAGGGAAAACAACTGTGTATGATCTTGCATACCAGTTTCACGAGACAGGCAGTGTGTATGATAAGCCTAAAAGTGCCCGACGGGCTGTGGTGTGGATCATGATTCTGAATACAATTCAAGCTTTCCTGCAGTACTCTCCACTGAAGGGGCCTCGTATTCAGTCTGCTAGAGGGTTACTAAATGTCTAAAGGTATGGCCTTACAGAATTAGGATAGTGCAAGAGCTTTGTTCTTTGGATTTAGGGGAAGAAATGACCATTCCACATCAATGAATTTATAAAATTAAAACTCATATGTACTTTTCAGATCTCTATCTCCTTCATCAGTGAAAAATATGACCCCTTACTTATGGGTTGTACTTTTATAAATTCATTGATGTGAAATAGTGGTTTCTTTCTTTCTTGTGTTGTTAAGGGTGTGTTTCGATAGACTCACTGATCTCGCGATAGTAGGGTTTTCTCTCTTTGAATCGTTTCGACATGTTTTAGTGAGGTGATCTCCCGTTTCGATTGAGCCAAGAACCTTACGAGAAGGAAGTCACAGGTCCCACGAAATAGTCTTAGCTCTCAAGGTCGTACAGCTTCGTGAGAACCTGCTTGTTTTAAAGATGGTGACATCCATAAAGGCTTTGTATGGGGAGATCGAGTATCGCGGTATTTGCGGAGCTATGACGCGACATTACAACATGTCGAACTCCACTTTCAATAACGTCAGCAGTAAATTACAGTTAGTGTTGGGATTGAATAAGAAATAAACTGTAATAAACAAGAAATCTCTGAAACAGCTCTTGAAGAAAGCGCGAAAACTGAAAGTGAAACTGCACCTGAATAAAGATTACCTCCCCATAGCGTTTCGATAGCATGATCGTCGCGATTTTCACCTTCGCTAATTGGCCACACTTAACACAAGTTAGCTCTTGCTAGGTCCGTGAGTCTATCGAAACACATCCAAGATGAAAAAGTTCGGTATATGTGTATTTTAGTATACCAAAGCTCATACTAATTCAGGATTCGTTAATACTTGCGGAAAATAAAGATAAAACTTAATGAAATGTTAAGACACTAGCAGCAAAGCTTTCGGTATAATTTCTTATGCACATTCTGCATTATCAGTCACTAAAGAGGTGATTTTCCGGATCGCTACACTCAAATCTGACATCTTAAACCCGCTACTCCATAGAACTCGGAATTAAGATGTGAGCTTACAGTGTAGCGGTCCGGAAAACCACCTCTTTAGTGACGGATAAGGTGGAATGTGCATAAGAAATTATACTGAAAGTTTATGCTGCCAGGGTTCGCGCTAGGACAAAATATTTAAGAATCAATTTGACTCCCAACCTTGAAAACTGCGAGTCAAATTTCAGAAGATACGAGTCAAAATTTAGATTCTTTCTAACTTCCATATTTTTACGTGCATCCACAATCTGTATAGTTGTTGCCATATTTAGTTAGAAATGTAAACAAGACCACATGTGATAAAATAAAGTGAGGTTAAAATGTGATGAGAAAGATATGGGCCGATGATATTCAAATTTAACAAGTCAATTTTGACTCGCTGATCAAAAAATCACGAGTCAAAGTTTAGCAAAAATGCCCGTTTGATGCCTAAATTGCGAGTAGTACACGATCCCTGATATGCTGCTAGTGTTTTAACATTTCGTTAAGTTTTATCTTTATTTTCCGCAAATATTAACGAATCCTGAATTAGTATGAGCTTTGGTATACTAAAATACACATATGCCAAAAGTTCTTGGAAGTTGTTTAATAGACTGCATACGTTTTGAGAAAAATTACTTTGAAATGTGATTTCACGTTTTGTTTGCAACACATTGGCCAATAATTTGGCTTCCATGCCAGCTATCTTTACGAAAATTGGATACCTTACGTGGCGTACAGTCCATTAATCATTCAAATTTATACGCTTGTTCATCCTTTAGTTTTTGGAGATAGGCACTCGATGCAGGACTTAGTTCAGTAACTGCACTGCCGGACTTGAACTAAGTTTCTCATCTTATGCATGTCTCTAAAACTAAAGGGCACACATGCCCATAAATTGGAACAAACTCCCTGTAAGCTATTCAATTTTCATGAAGATTGCTGCATAGAAGCCGTTATTGGGCTAACGTCATCACATTTTGCGAACAAAACTTGTCATCACATTCAAAGTCATTTTTCTCAAAACGTATGCAGTCTATTAAACAACTTCCAAGAACTTTTGGCATATGTGTATTTCAGTATACCAAAGCCAAGCTTAGTGATGCCGCTAGGCAAAATCAGCGTGGCGCAGCGCTATGCTGCCCCTTGCCCTGCCATGCTGCCTCTCGGCGCTGCACAAACGCAAGAAACTGAAACCAATAAATGCTAACAATGTGCGGCTTAAGTATTCATTGGAGCTTATCATTGTGGCCTGAGTGATTTAAAGCCTAAAATATTTTAATTAAACTGCTAAAACATTTTAATTAAATTGCATTAGTTTAGTTGGTAGCTGTGACGAGCTGCCTATCGTGTTACTCCTTGTGCTTTTTTTTTATCTTCCGCGCTGACAAGTCCAGCCTTTTGTATTAGTGTGTGGTGGTTTCCTGTGGTTGCTTTACTGTCAAAACAAACAGCTTCATCTGTGAGAAGTATTCCTCAATAAGCTTTCATGTTTAAATTAGCATTAATAAAATGTTGACGGATAATACAGATCAACTGTTTAAGGTATAAAGTTTAAAAACCTTAATGCAATCATTATTTGCAATTTTATCCTGATAAATTGTTGAAAATTATACTTTAAAAACTATTGAGGACTGTACCACCAGATGATGTCTTTTCATGGCATCACAAAGTAAGGAAGAGATTAGCATAGAATAAATTAGAAAGCCTTAGCGCACCCTAATCGCATACAGGTTCCGAAGTTAGCATTATGCCTTAAAAATATAAATGTACGTCACTAAATGCCCATGTACCTTTATTAACTTTAAAGCAAGAATTTAGCTGCATTCAGTGTCCCTTTCAGACATTCAGTGCCCCATTGCCTTTCGAGCATGCAATGTTGCCCTTTGTATCTGTAGCCATCACTGAAGCTGCCTTCTTCAGCATACAGGAAAGCTTCGATCAGAGTAGGCAAGCTATTCTGATGAATTGTGAATAAGTTACAAGCTCTTATCTAGCAAACAGTAGCCAATTAAGCAAATTTAACAAAACATAAAATCTTTTATAACCACAACTTAGAATGAGAGAACTGTGTTCTGCAAAATAGGGAGGTATTGACATCTCTTCCCCTTGCCACAGGTTTTTTTTAATAATGACAGAATCGAACTCTCCAGAGTTTCTTGCGTTTGACTTCACTGACTCGCCTCTCCTCGCAACAACAGAAAAAAAAAGAAAACAAAAAAAATGCTGCTCGTACAACAAAGGAGAATGTTCATTGTTTTCAGTTCTCCACAGAGATTCCCAGAATCGGCGCAGCAACAAGGCCCAGAGGCAAGCATTCACTCTGGTCATTTTTACAGCATTCGAATCCAAATATAAAACTAAAATATCTATTAGCAGTAAAAATAGTATAAAATTAATAACATATCCCAGCAAACGAACCCTACTTAATCCACCCATAACTCTTCTAACTTAATGCAGAAACAGTTCACATACCAAGCAAACGAAAAAGGCCTATGCACAGAGCAGTAGGGTCCAATGTTAAAACAACGCAATACCACACCCCCCCCCCCCGCCCGCAAATAAAAATATGTTGAATTAACCCCCTCCACACCCCCCAAAAAAACCCAAAACCAGAACAAAAACCACGCTGACCACAATCACACGTTAGTGCCATCTCAGTTACCTGCAATATGCAATGGTACAATGTCAATGTTTTTGTTAATAACTTGGGAACCATAACAGATCTGAATACAGGAATGAACTCCTGAGAAAAAGAAAAAAAACTGGTGTTATTTGATATGCCACATGACCCCCTTCCCATTTAAGAAAACGGACCTTGACCTATACAGGTGGATTTCAAGATAGTGCATGGTCACATCGTTCATTTTACACACAATTTCCAAAATACAGCTATGTCCAGTGACTTTTGACTCGCCCTGTATGAGGTGCTACCCAAAATATCTGAGAATTTGAATATTACGCCCAAACCAAAAATAGTACGAGGTTTTGCTGCTAGATGCCTCTTCGTGCACTTTTCAGCTAGAGTGCCTTTATAACCAGAGTGTGGCCATACGCGAGACAGTTTTCACGTGCTATTTTCCGCCATGGCTGTTCGTTGTCATGTGCTATTTTCCGCCATGTTGTGTCCAAATTGCGAATATTTAGAATAAAGTGTGTGGGGATAAGACTGCTTTTTTGTAATTTTAAAAGATTTTAAGATTTTAAAAATGCCTGTCTGTGCTGCAGTGAGATGTTCTAATTGCTCTGAAGATGGCTTTATAATTAAACGTTTTCCTCGCGATCCAGAAAGACGATCGATTTGGGCCGCGAAGACGAAAAGAGTCAAGTGGAAACCTTTGGACAACAGTTGCCTTTGTGAGGCTAGTAAAAATCAAATGTTTCGATATATCGTTTTTATTCTACGATAATCGCCTAAAACACCTAAATTTGTGGGATTGTATTATACAAGAGGATAATATTAGCTCTGCAATGACCGCTGGCGGTGGTGGTAGGGGGAGGGGGGGGGGTCAAACGAACCTCGAGCTGACGGATTTCAAACGAAATTAGCGTATAATATACATCACAGTACATTAATTACACTGTATATACAATGTTCAGTTCATAATACAGTATATTATTCACTTTTTGTTTGAATTTCCCCTTGTTTAAAGCTAAAACGAAAAAAAATTTCTCAAAAAGATGGCAACTTCAAAACTGCTTCGATCTGACAAAGTTGCATTTTGTCCTGTTGCTTCTTTTCCTATCTTAGGAGAAAGAAGTTAAGTATTATTGTGAGAACATATGATAAAGAAGTTAAGTATTGTTGATTTTAAAGTAAATTTTATTCTGATTTTTAAAAGAAAGATTTTGATGAAGATCAGTGGGAAAAAGATAGTCGCCGAAAAAAATTTTTGATGTTAAAAAATAGAAAAATGTAGAGGAAATAAAATTGTATTGTTAAAGAATAGAAAGATATAGAGGAAATTATGATAGCAAACGTATGGCAATCCATACAAAATTGTCATGACATTAACTTTTCAGTTTTACATATTTAAAATTTCATTTGTATTTTGTTGTTGTTAAATTTATTTTAAAATTCATTCAATAAATTAGCCTTTTTTTCCCTTCATGTAAGCTTATCTATTTTATATCCGTTTTTTTTTCAGTAACGAAAAATTATCATGTTTTAATAATTAAATTATTTTTTTTAATTATATAATGTTTATTAAAAATTCTGATAAGGTGGATATTCATTTTATTAAAAAAAATTGTGACATGATTAACAATGAAATAATAAATGGGAATAAACAAAAAATTGGAAAGGAACATAAAATGGGAAAAATCAAAAAATAAATTTTAATTTACATTTTTTCTGTTTATTTTTTTCTAATAATTAAAGGTGGATTTTTATTTTCGATTTATTGATTCACTCCATTAAGTCGAGGTTTTTTATATGCCAAAAGTGCAAAATTTCTTGTGTCTGCTACACTAATCTATAGACAGATTGGACATAACATGGCTGCCTGGCCTCTCATGGCCACACTCTGGTATAAAGGCACTCTATTTTCAGCTACTGCTTTGCCTAGTTTCGTAATCGTAGGCACATTTCTTTGCGAGTTATTGCAATGTGTTTATGTGCTGCTGCGAATTTCCGAATTATTTGACCAGGTCAGACTGTCAGCAGGAAGTTTGACTGTGAGGTTTTGAAGAGATTGAGTGAAAATTTCGTGCAAACGGTCCCAGTTGTGGAAGAACAAAGCCTTATTGCTCTGCCATTTTTATACAGCCGCACACACCTCGTTTATTGTGAGGAATTCTAGGCAAAAAAACAACATTGCAACGGTCTCACACCCTCCCTACTCTGCTGAGCTAGCCCCCTGCGACTTCTACCTCTTCCCTAAAATGAAAGGGCTACGTTTTGACTCTATTGAGTATATATAACTGGTCTTGAATGCCCTACAGCCTTTGGACTACCAGGACTGCTTCCAAAAATAGGAAAATCACTGGGATCGTTGTATACGTGCCAGAAGTGACTACTTTGAAGGTGACAGTGTAAATTAGCTTATAAGGTACAGTGTTCTCCCCAGAAAATTTTATCATCTGGGAGGAAAGATAAAATAGCCGGGCAGGGAAAAATTAAAAACAAATAAAATATTATGCAGTGGTGTGTAGTTTTTCGCATATTCAGCCGGGCGGTCACCAAAATCAGCCGGGCGGCACGCCCATTCAAAAGGGCCTGGGGAGAACCCTGAGGTATGTTTTCTGCTTTAAAAAAAAAAATTCTTGGAAATTTTGGGTAGCATTTTGTCCATCTGTTCTTAGAATACCGCTCCTAACAATACCTAAGCTGTTAAGCCTATTGTTGTCAATCTTAATTTGATATCAGTTTTAGTAACTGCTGTAGTCTTACGCATGACTGTATGACCAGTGAAACTGTTAATGTTGAGAACTTCCCAAGAAAAGAACCTGAGAAGTAGAGCTATGACAAAGATTCGACAAATTTTTAATAAAACACCATATGCAGAGTGTCCCAAATTGATGTATACACTCTTTGAAATGTTATAACGCAGCAACAAAATGAGATATAAATATAAGGTTTGTTGTTTTTTATTCCTTAAACTTCCTTAAGCCCATACATATTCAAAATGTCCACCTTCTGCCACAGTACACTCCAAACACCGATGTCTTTTGAATGTAAGGCTTCCACTTTTGACCTTGCAAAATTCGATGAACACTGGATTTGGCGATACCAGTTTCACAAGAGCATTGCCTCACTGACTTCTTTGGGGATCGTGCAAAAACCTCCATGACTGCATCAACACTCTTGTTACCAGTGTTCTTTCTTCCGCACCGACCTTTCAACACATCTCTCACTGTTCCTTCTGCTTCAAACTTGTCTCGGAGTTTTGTTATTATTATCCTTGTTGGCGGTGGTGTACTAAATTCAGCCCTCCAATGTTGTTGAACCTCAACAACATTGTAAAATTTCAGTATCCACTTATGTTCATCAAATGAAAGTCTCATCGTCATTTGGTTTATTAACAAATAACAACAATTAACATGTTGCTGTGCTTTTCCAGTGCCATCTGGATCATACACAACAAACCTTACATTTCTATCTCATTTCTTTTTAAAGAGTGTATATATAAATTTGGGACACTCTGTATAATAATCCAAGAAGGAAACAATCAATGTCTTCAAAGTTGACATCAAGAACGTGCCTCGGCTTTTTTTTCTTTTTTCTTTTAAATCACATAAAATAGCATTTAGGCGGCTTAATTAATTCTATGACACAAATCATAAACGAAATCAAACTAGCACCTCTTTATATATGTTAACTATGAGGGCTAGAAGGGCTGTGATTGGTTATCAATAGAAGCCAGGAAATATGAACCAATCATAATTAGGCTAATCTAAAAGCCACTCATGATAGTAAAGATATCTTCATCCAAAACATCTTTGTGAAGTTCATCAGGACAGAATGCAACCTCGTCAGATCTTGGCAGTTTTGAATTAGCTTACGTATCTTAATTATCAATATTGACTTGTGTTATGAGCTCATTATTATGATTGGGTCATAGTTTCTGGCTTCTGTTGACAAGCAATCACAGCCCTTCTGACCCTCATAGTTTATATATAGGGTGTTTCTAAGGTAGTTACCAGATGTCACACAGATTTAGAAGATGCCAAAACAAACAGTTTGTACCATAGCATGGGAGGGTTGGAACTGTTCCATTGTCTGGCTATGGAGGAGAGAAGTGATCACTGGTAAATTATGATAATGAATGCACATGACAAAAAAATGTGCATGCATTAAAAATTCCTGATAAAAGGGATATTCACATAACATTAATTGCAAACAAATGGGCTCGGATTGTTGGTGATGTACTGGCTGGCCCGTATATTCTGCCAGTTCGCCTCAGTGGACATAACTACTTCACTTTATCATTGATGTGCTGCTTGAGCTCCTAGAGGATGTACCGCTGGATATTCTGAGACTGGTATGGTTCCAACGTGATGGGGTGCCTGCACACTTCAGCCTTGTTGTGTGTGACCATCTTAAATTAAATATCATTATATTTAGTGATAATATTTGGGTAAGTTAGAAGGCAGTTTGGGGGTCTTTAGATGAAACCTTATTTTACCCGTAAGTTTTGCTTATCACGGTGTCTTTTGGTACCAAACTCTCGTGATAAACGAGGATAGATGTACTTCTATCTTCGTTTATCACTGATCCAGGTTATCACGATACTCTTGATTGTGACCCTTGTCATTCTTTTCACAGATTGATCTGTATTATCACGGGTCGGCGAATGGTCGCAATAGTAAAACAGGCAATCAAATTTATAGAATTATAGACAAACCTCGTTAACACAAATCTCAGGAGACCAGAAATTTTGTTCCTACTATTTTGGATTCGTATTATCCGATAATGAAAGGAAACCCCGATGTTATGACCTGCAAGTGATGGCAGTATAGCTATTAATGACTATACTTAATGACTGTGACAGAAGGGAAGTGAGCAGGAGTTGATCAAGCAAGCCTTAAAGTGTTATGATACATATATACTTTCAGTGGCATAGCGATAACACGGTATGAAACAATGAATACCATATCTTGGCCATTTACCCTCGCTACGCTATTACGTACTTTCATAGTGATTTTTATTATTTACTAATCATTTCATAAATATATTGCATATAAAATTTAACTGAAATATTAAATTAATAAATAATAAGTTATTAAATATAGTATACTTATTAAATAATTAAAATTAAATACTGTTACGTGTGTTTAAATTTATTTAGTGGTAATAGTCGGGCAAGTTGGAAGGCAGCTTAGGTCTTCGAACAAAACCCTGTTTTCCCATAGGTTCTGTTATTCATTTATCACTGTGTATTTTTGGAACCAAACCCCCGTGATAAACGAGGGTAGACGTATAAGGTAAAATGTTCCGTTTGATGATTATAACATTTTTTTAATAATTTGACTCCAAAGAGTGATCTCGTATCTAATCATTGCCAAGAGAAATTTAACTAATGTAATGAATAAAAAACAGCAATTATTAATATAATTTTGTACTTTCACTTACTTTCTTCATAAAGCATGGATCTTATTCTGGCAATTGGTAATAAAATTAAAAAATTTCAAATGGGTTTTTCATCACAGTGGGTACCCAACTGTCAAGGCATGTCAACAATTACATTATGAAAAAAATACCTCAATAGTTAAAGGTCAAAAATATATTTCAAATAGTCTTCTTTAGCATGTACAGAAGATTGTATAGAAATGTGTTTCCTATTCATTAATTGTGACTAGCAGAACCCATGGAATTTCCATGGAATAAATGAAATTGTAGAATAGAATAGAAACCGATTTAAAAGTTTGTTAAAAAATTCTAGGAAAACCCACTGCAAAATTGCAGCAAAAATAAAAACCAATTGTGGTGACATGCATTTTAAGGATATGTTACAGTGTTCCTTTCGAAAATGGTCAAAAATAATAGGACATAATTTTGAACTGTTCATCGGGACTACCGTGTTTGTTAAGTGCTCTAAATTACAATATCCCTTTCTACCCCTTGTTCATTACGCTTTCTTCCAGCAGTCGAGTTCGTAATGGCCTTTGGCAGAGCAGTAATAACAAACTGTTTCTCTATATTTTTTCTCTGGAAACATTTAATTGACGTATGACCTAGACATTGACAATGGTAACAGCGTATTTCCCTCAGTTGTCTTCCATTATCATTCTGGTCTCTCACTTCATTTACTGTCTTTAAATCTTGCCATTTCCCTTTATTTCTCCTTAATTTTTCTGTACTTCTCATACTATTCTCCTGCTGCCTGCTTCTGCTTCTCTAATTTTTTTCCTCTAAGGTCTTTCTAACTGCCTCCTCAATCTTAACCCTGATTGTCTTTTTAGTCAGCCAACTCATTTTCTCTGTCTGTGTCACCATGTTTAATGTTCTCAGCCAAGTTTTTAACTGTTGTTCAACCTCTTCTATTACATTAGTTGTCTTTATAGCTTGCTCTGATGTCTCTGGTTTACAGTAAACCATTCCACTTTGAATTGCAGTATTTAAACCTGTAAAAAATGTTTCTTCTTTCTGTTATCTAACATCTGCTTTCCATAAAATTTCTTTCTCCTGATGATATTCTAATAAATTTCACTTATTCTTATCATTTAATCCTTTCGCGTATCTAGCGATTATGAATCAATTTAGATTTGCATAATCATTTCATCACTCTCCTACATTTCATCACAGTGTAGCATACATGCGGCACGGGCGAACAAGTGCAACACATCCCTTGCTTCCACACAAAGTTGGAGCGTTTTCAAATAATAATCCCAAAGTACTCACCTGCCTTCTTAACATACTTTCCTGGTTCTGTACATTACGGTCATCTCTGCCGAAGCTTGTTCTCTAGTCGAGATCACACATGGCTGATCCGACGTTCGAATTATGTTGTCCGTCGTAGCGATGGCTCCTAACATAACGGGGTTCCATTTTGCTGTTTTTAACTTACTAATGTCAAATCACTGGTTGGACTGTTCATCTTATAATTAATTAAACGGCAAGTAACATTACTTTAAATTCTATTTGTTTACTTTAAAAAAAACTCGACACTTATATTTTCTATGAAAACGAACGTACACGCGTCCTTCCATTTTGGAATTTTCTTGAAGAAAAAAAAAAAACAAGCACAAAAAGAATTCAACACGCAATAAAAACAAATTTAAATACGCTCGCAAAACTTACGGAACAATGCTCTGCCAGAGGCTGACTCCTCTTTTACGAATAAAATTAAAACAACAAAGCCAGCCCCCCCCCTTTCCAACAGTGCTTAACCAAACAATACAACTATGATTACACAACACAGACCATTCACACAACAAAACACGAACAACACTACCTCTCATAACAAAATAACTACATAATAACGGGGAAAATCAACTAAATATAACAACACACTTGACCATAATCTAACCAATGCTACTGTTGCTCACACGCTTATACCTCCCACAAACCTTATAACAACACACATAAACACACCTGTTCACAACACATCATCCCAAAACAACCCCTCCTGGTCTTCTAAATGGACAGCTCACCCCTTCTACACAACAAAAGCTAGCTATAACACTGCAAATGAGGCCTTCGGCGGACACATGCAAACACTGACTGACATGACATGTCACAAAGTAAAGCACTCTTATAAGTGAAGTTTTCAAAAAACTAAATGATTTATTAATCTGTTTAGAATTCATTTATTAACGCTTCTACTGCTTAAATAAATTTCTGATAAGATAAAATTATTCACTCTTTGCAGTATAATGAATCTCTAAACGGCTGTGGCAGCCATATTGAAAAAAGTACGAAAGGGGGAGGGGGCTTCAAACGAAACCAGCTCGTTTATACGTGTTTTTTCATTGCAATATATCAATAAATTAACCTAAACATTTGTTCAATAGATAATGAATTCAAACTGAACATCAAAGATTCAAGAACATCGAAAAATTCAATATCGAAACTTTTATGAACATCGATACAAAGGCTACCATCGATACTATCGCCAAGCACTAGCGTATAAAATTTAATATATCTTACAACACATTGTACAAGTATATATGTTACGGCCAAAGCCCAAAATCTGCCAAAATGGGAACTGGCCGGTCATATCGGGAAATGGCCAATTTCACCTTGCATTGAAGTGGCTTGGGGCGATCGGCCAAAGTCGGAAGAAAAAGTTATGAGCAGATTTTGGGTGTTGGTTTACCGTAATGATAATAACATTATATTGACTATACTAAATTACCAAAATCAGTCAAATTAGTTTATTTTAGTAAATTATCAATCTCTATCACTTGTTACAACAAGATGAACTTTTATGATATTTCGAATTACACAGCTTCAGTTTTTTTTGTTATTTTTACGTTTGCAGCTGATTTCTTCAGTGATTGTGAAGATGCGACGGCTCATAGTGATCTTTCTTCTGTGCCCACGGATGCCAATGTGAGCAGTTTCTCGTGCAGAATGGAAAACTCACTTCTGGAATACAGTTGTTTGAGAACACCACATTCTGTTCCTAGCTTGTAGAAAGCTCCCTTGACGCTCATGGCAACTGCAAGGATGCTTCGTGGATCACCGTGACCTCTGTCAACATCTGGTATACGGATCGTACATTATCTCCAACTTTCACTAGTGGGAATTTTGCATCTTAATTTTTTAGCATCTTGGCACTTTGAGTTTGAAAACTAGCATGAGCTCTTGTTCCTAATTTCTTGTTTATTATTACATAGTCTGCAAATAATTTTCCCTCCATACCCTTCGTCTGCTTCATTACTTATTCCACAAATTGTGTGGGCATCGTTGCTGCTGGATCCACAAGAATGGGCTGAACTGCACTCTTTTTCACACACCACACAGTACCTGTTTGCATTTTTATTGTCAGGCAAATGGTCTGGACTGTCCAATGGCTCCGCCACTGTATAAACTCAAATTTCTCGTTTAAATTGTATTTACTATAGTTTCAGTTTTAAAAGTTGTCTTTTTTTTTTTTTTTACCACAGATGTCGCAGCGCTTTTTTTTTTAACAAAGATGGATGGAACTCTAAAGAACGTTTTGTGCTTTCTTCTATGTACAAAATCTTTTTCAAGCATAATAATGGCTTGAACATTGGTGCCGAAACCCGGGACGGGGGACAATAAGATGCAAAAGAATCCAACAAAACGGCCGGGGTAATTGGTGATCGGAAGTTAACAGAACTGTGGAAACCTTTCACTTTTGAACAAAGAAACCACGCTCTGAGCGGCATGGCGAAGCTTTTGATCAGAAAACGAGTGCCTATAAGAGCGGTGGTGACACATATTTGTAACCAAATTCTATCCATTGGAGTAGAAGAGTTGGATCCGCTGCAGCTAAAAGAACTCACTATGCAGCTACAAAAAAGAGAGCCACAGTTGGTCGCATTGGATGCGGAAATAGAAGCAGTCACCCCCGAGGATGCAATAACCAAAGAAATAGAAGTCGTCCTCACCTATGAAGACAAGATACTAAAAGCACAGGTTAGACTAGAATATTTACAAGATCATTTATTGACGAAACAAAAGAAGCCCCAGAAATGAGGGCCGTAGAAAATAACGATAGCAAAGGTGAAAAAAGCGAAGATCAGCCACCTGATCCTGTGGTGGTGGGGAACGATACAAATGTGAACAATGACGTCACCTTACATAATGCTAGTGCGACGAGTTTTAGAAGAATGTCGGTTCGACTGCCAAATATCATTTTGCTGAAATTCACAGGGGATGTTACAGAATGGTACAATTTTTGGCCTCAGTATGAATACATAAAAATGATGAATTGATGGGTCCCGATAAGTTTACATACTTGAAGTCTTTGCTGGAAGGGGAAGCCTCATCTGCAGTTGCTGGACTTCCGATAACAGAAGCCAATTACCAGACAGCCATAGACATCTTACAAAAATGTTTTGGCAGAAAAGAATTACTGATTCAAACTCACATGATGAACTTTTGAGTCTCACACCAGTCAAGGATATCAAGAATGTGAAATCCTTGAGAAGATTGCACGACCAATGCGAAAAGAATTTAAGAGGTCTAGAAGCACTTGGTGTCAACACGGGTGAGCTTGGAAAACTGTTGTGCTCTCTTTTGACAAAAGTAATTCCGGAAACCATCGTAGTGGAGTTCAGTCAACAAGAGGATGGAGATGATGATGAGTGGAATGCAACAGAACTTTTGTCCTTCCTTGAAAAAGAGGTAAGAAGCAGAGAAAGAGCAGAAAAAATGACAACAAAGAAAGAAAAGAAATAGATATCTGCTCTCCCAAACTTAAAACATAAAAAAATACACCTAAAGTAAGCCCTCTGCCATAGCATTGACGACAACAGAGGAAGCAAATAAATGCATACTCTGTCAAAGTGAGGAACATCAGAGTAAAGAATGTTCCCTAACTGAGCAAGAAAAGATAGAATGCGTCAAAAAAGCGGGAAGATGTTTCTACTGCATGAAAATAGGACATAGAGTTCGTTTCTGTAGACAAAGGAAAAAGAAATGTGAATCATGCGACCGAGTACACAATACTCTTTCCGTGTAGACCCAAGACATCTGAAAATAAAGAAACATCGAGTGAAGACAGGGAACACAATACAAAGCAAAAGACACTTCATCGCTCTACAGACGTTAACTGTGCTTGTGGTAAATGGACGTGTTTCGGAGAAGATCACATGCCTTCTAGATATAGAAAGCCAAAGAACCTTTATCAGTAAAAACCTAACAGATTGCCTGAAGCTGAAGGTCATTGGAGAAGAGGTCCTTTCAGTTAGACCTTTCGGACAAAGAAATACAGCTGGCCAAAAATATGAGAAGGTATACCTCCATGTGAAACATGCAAAGGATCCAAAGGGTACCGAAATCCAGTTGCAAGCCATAGTGATGCCCTTCATCTCTACGTCAAGAGCTCCAGTGTTGACATCCAGTGTTAGACAGTATCTGGATGAGACAAAGGTTGAGCTGGCTAACATGTTCCAAGGTACTGAACAGACAGAAGTTGAATTATTGATAGTCAGAGATTTCTACTGGTAGATAGTGAATGGAGAAATAAAACGAATTACAAATAAGTTGGTTGTGATTAACACAAAACTTGGATGGTGTTTATCTGGACCATTGCAAGATGACCAGATCGATGTTTCCACATTGGAAATAAATGAAGTTCAGGATGATGTAGCTGAAAGTCTTCGTAGCTTCTGGGAGATCGAGCAGATGGGAGCTGAGAAAGAGTCAAACGAATCGGAAATAAATGACACGTTATCTCAGTTTGAAACCAGCCTGACGTATAAAAACAAAGTAAGAATCCCATGGCATACCTGCCAACTTGTACGATTTTTCCGTACAATGTACGATTTTCAGTGTATTTATACGATTGTTCGGATAGCTTTGAAATCGTACGAATTTTGACAGCATTAGGCGATAAATTAGAAAGAGACTTAAAAATGCATAACGGAAACAATATTTTAATATAAAGACAAGAGGAAATGCTCATAACAAGGCACGTTTCTGCGTTTTTGACAACGATATAAAATGAGTAGATCGCACTTGAGTAAAGCACTAGATAATATCTAGATTATCTAGTGCTTTACTCGTGAGCTGCTTACAGCGCCACCACCGCGTCCCCATTTGAAAGCGTGGCGGCCATTGCTGTGGTTGGCAAAAAATGCTGCAATACTTTTGCGTAGAGAAACACAGTAAAGCTCAATGCCGATTTCTTGTTCTGCTTTAAATTATAGTAATAGATATATTAAGGGTTCACCATTGGCCTTTCACGGGTGTGTTTTTATTTTTCTGCGTCTTAGAATGTTTTTCTCATGTAAAAATCCTGGTTATTGTGGTTGGTTGTTACATAAAAGATGCTTATATATCCAACCATGTTACCGTCGTTTTAGTGATACAGAATGATTGTTTATACGAATTTATTCATGCATATAATGCGAAAATTTTTGACAATAAAAAGCACCTAAATTTGGGGGAGGTCGCATAAGACTGCATGTACGATGTTTGTTGGGGGGGGGGGGCGGAGGGCTTCTCAGCTGACTGGCAACCACATTTGCCTACCATAATAGTAATGCCCCCCACAGTAATAATAGAGATTAGTTCCACTTTTCGCCGCTATCAAATTGTCCCAAAGACGGTGGCTACATAAGCGATCTTCTAATTTTTGGATTTTCACCATTGGATTTTGACCGATTTGTGACGGAACTCGACTGCAACGAACTTCTTTCGTAAATTGCGCGATTCACTCGTGTTTAAACAAAGTAGGGCAATTGCACTGTTAACCTCGTCTTCTTAGTTATTATGTTAACTTAGTTATTGCAATCGCCATACATTCATCATTACCATTTTTTTTGTTCAAAAATTTATTATTTCTTTCTTAGTTGATAAATTAATTTTTGCAACAGGTTTTGCCTGTTTTTTATCGCGTATTTCGTTATGATGGGTCAATATATGAAGCCTTCTTTTTGCGTCAGTTATAGCTTTCTCCTCCGCCTGTCATGTGAAAAGTTTTCTCTCTGTTCAGTAATTTAAAATTTCAAAGATTGTTAATCTATCGCTTTTCTTTTCTGCACGGAATTTATAAATCCAGAATAATTCAAGTTATTAAATTGAAGTTTTCTCTGCGAAAGAAAAAGTGGAGGCGCTACTATTAAGTTATCAATATTTTGCGTTGGAAATTGAGCACGTGGTCATTTTTAGTCTTCAATTATTCGGGTAAACTTTTTCAGTTTCAATTATTTGCAAAACAGGGGTTAAGTTTCGGTTTACGAAAATGAATCCGGTTCCGGTTTAAAAAATTGTACTATTTTCTGATTTCCAAAGTTGGCAGGTATGCCATGGAAAGAGTCAATTCAGACGTTGGACGATAATAAAAGGGGAGCATCTTATTGTTTAATGAAATTAACCAAAGATTCAAAAGAGAACCGTTATAAGATTGTACAAAGATTATGTCACTGTTATAAAGATACAAGAAAATGAAGGAATAATAGAAAAAATCTTGAATCCAGAAAAATATGAAACGCGAGTATTCTATCTACCACATCAACCGGTGATCAAAGAAGATAGGTCCACTACAAAGCTGCGAATAGTGTACGATGCTTCAGCGCACGCTAAAGATCGACCTTCATTGAATGATTGCATGAAAAACGGGCCGAATCTTCTGCCTCACCTTTTGAAGCAGCTACTTAATTTTCCTAAGAAGCCCATTGGGATTGCAGCTGACATAAAGAGCGCCTTTCATCAGATAGGCCTACATCCGGATGATCGAGACGCTGCCAGATTTTTGTGGCCAAAGGATTTGGAAAGTAAAGAACAAGAAGTCTATTGAATGACATGTATGCCATTTGGAATGACAGCAAGTCCGTTCCTCTTGATTGCTGCTGTAAAACATCATGTGAAGAAATACGAAAATGAATTTCGAAAAACTAGCGAACAGCTGACAAATATCATATGCATATGGACGATTTACTTACTAGTGTGGAAAGTGATCAAGCAGCTATGCAATTGTATGAAGAAACCATCCAGATAATGGATGAAGCTTCGATGCCTATGACAAAATGGGCAACGAATTCAAAAAATAACTGGGAAACATTCTCTGTTGGTAACAAAAAAAGAGAAGTGCTGGAGATTGTCTGGAATTTGGAAAGGGTTACAGTTGGTCTCAAAGGAATTGATATTCAACAAGATAAGGGCCAAAATACTAAAAGAACTATCCTCAGTACAGTGGCAAAAGTGTTTGACCTTTTGGGACTTATTGCTCCTTACACAGTCACAGCAAAGATTATTTTTCAGGAACTTTGGAGAGAAAATGTTTCATGGGACGAACCACTGAGTCCAAACATAGAGAAAAGATGGCAAAACTGGCATTTGGAGTTGTCGTGTCTAAAATTAGTGGAAATTCCTCGAACTTTCACAGAAGAGAAATTAAGTAGAGAAATACATAGCATAAATATTATTATGGCAAAAACCAGAGTGGCCCCTTTGAAGACCATTACACTACCGAGGCTTGAACTGATGGCAGCCCTCATTGGAGCCAGAAATGTGAGATACCTGAAATCGGTGTTCTCTGAGGCTATTATAACACTGTGGACAGATAGCCTTATAACCCTAGCCTGGATAAAGGGTTTTGAAAAGAATTGGAAACCTTTTGTCAAGAACAGAGTTAAAGAAATACTAGAAGAAACGACAAAAGATCAATGGAGACATTGTCCAGGAAGCAGCAATCCTGCAGATCCAAGGAGAAGGACTGAAGAAACTATTAGAAGATACCAGTTGCTGGAAAGGTCCAAAATGGCTTGCAGAAGATGATCTTCAAATAAGTGATTCGAATTGCAAACGATTAGATGACTACCAAGAAGAAGCAGGAGTTGTGATGACCACAAGCGTCTTACCGAACTCCCAGGCTCGGTTGTTTCAACTAGAGGATTTCAGCGAATTTGAACGTGCAATGAGAGTAACGGCCTATATACTACGCTTCCTTCACAATGTAAAAGCTAAGAATCAGAAAAGGAGAGGAACCTGGACTACAGAAGAAATAGTAGAGGCAGAAAAATATTGGATTTTGAATAAACAATACGAACACTATCAGAAGGAAATCAATGATTTAAGAAGAAAGAAAAACCTTAAAGAATCAAGATTAAGAGATGTCAAACCATTTCTGGACAACGAAGGAAGACTGAAGATTAGGAGGTCGTTTGCACTACAGTTACCAGAAGACCAGAAACACCGTTAATTTTACCGTCCAAGGACCAGTTTACAAGGTTACTTATTAAGAAATCTCATCGAAGAAATGGACATGTAGGCGTAAATCACACTTTACATGCTGTCCGTGAGAACTACTGGTTCCAGCGATGCGCAGACGCATAAAAGACGAAGTGAGAAAATGTTTTGTGTGCAAAAGGCAACAAACAAGATCTCCGACAGCACCTTTCCCCCCCCCCCACTCTCTGAAGATAGAATTATGAAATCTCCACCATTTGCAAGATGAGGGGTGGACTTTGCAGGACCACTGATAACCAGGGACGGAAAAAAGACATTAGTTATACTTTTTACTTGCTGCGGTCACGCGTGCTATACACTTGGAACTTGTATGTAACACGAGTATGGAAACTTTCTTGTTGGCGTTCAGAAGATTCATCGCACGAAGGGGAGTGCCACAAGTAATACATTCAGATAACGCCAAAAAATTCAAAAGGGCGGCAAAGGAGCTCGATAAGTTGTTGCTAATGACAACATATCCAGAATTCCAAGATTTCATTTCTAACAAGAGAATCGAATGGAAAAATATGGTGGAAAGAGTGCCCTGGTGGGGCGGTTTCTGGGAAAGATTGGTTAGAAGTGTGAAAGACTGTCTTAAAAAACAATTGGATAGAGCAGCTATGACCCATGATGAGCTAGAAACCATTCTTGTAGAGACGGAAGCTATCATCAACACTCGGCCACTGACCTACGAGGACACAGAAGAATGGTATCCCTTCACTCCTTCGCACTTTCTAACAGGAGGGTGTTCAGTTTCTATTTCAGATATGACAGAATCCACCGATCTGATGACTGCAGAACAGATGACCAAGCGATGGCAGTATCGGTTGCGAATGGTGAACCGAGTTTGGAAGCGAAGGGTAGACGCCTACGTGAAACAGCTTCATCTACACCACTACCAGCGATCCAGCAAAAAGGGGCTCCCTTCAAGCTAGGAGACGTCGTTATCATCAGGGAGGACAATTGCCACGCCTGACTTGGAAACTAGGCAAGGTGGTTGACACAAAGGAAGGCAGAGATGGACGAATCCGGTCATGTGAACTGATTATGTCAAAGGGACAGAGACTTAGGCGTGCTCAAGAACATTTATGTCCTTTGGAAACAACAAACTGACTTTGTCAGCCCCGCCCCCGAGAACGTATAAACTCGAATTTCTCGTTTGAATTGTATTTACTATAGTTTCAGTTTCAAAAGTTGTTGTTGTCTTTTTTTTGACCACAGATGTCTCAGCGCTTTTTATAACGAATAAAGATGGATGAAACTCTAAAGAACGTTTTGTACTTTCTTCTATGTACAAAATCTTCTTTAAGCATAATAACCGGCTTCAACAGCCACAGCAGCAGGTTCGTTTGCAGAGGAAGTCGTTGCATTTATAGCATCCTCCATTTCTTGTTCGATGTTCTCAATATCTTCGTCTGTAACTAAGTTATCAGCAACCTCTCTTGACAGATTTGAGATGCTCAGTTCCACTTTTGCTTTGCAGCCAAATATGGCTTCATATGGTGACTGCTGAATTCCTTGATGAAAAGAATGGTTTTCAAGAATTGAATGAATCTGAGACTATCAGCCCAATGTGTTGATTCATTTGTTTGCATCCATGTCATCATCATATTCTGAACATCTTGGTTGGCACGTTCGACTGAATCTTGGCTTTAGCTATGCCTCGGTTTCCATGAACTAGTTTCAGTTCAGGCTACATGTTCTTTAGTTCATTTATATTCACTTGATTCGCAAATTCTCTTCCATTATCTGATTGAAGCATGCTTGGAGCACCTATGGTGGTGAAGACATCCAGTAGCTGGTAAGCAACTTCTTCTGCTCTTTTGCTTTTCAAAGCTCGCAATAATATAAACTTTATTAAATGATCCTGTTAATTGAGTATAAACTTGTATTCGCCATCTGGGTTACTTTGCAACGATAAGATCTATCTAGCACCTTGAGTTAAATTCTTTAAATATCAAAGGTTTAGAAACTAGACCTTTCTTAGCATTAGGCAATTTGGTCTGACATGGCTTGCATAAGCAGAGATACAATGTAATGATTTCTTTGGTAACATTTTTGTACTTAGAAGGGAATCCCTTGAACATGTATGTCACAGATTTCAACCAAATTGAAATATGTTACTCATCTGAAGCTACTATAGATGTTTGCCAAATAATAGAGTGCGAAATTGTTTCTTTCAAAATAAACCGCGAAAACGAAAAAATTTGAGCGTACTTAACCATACAAGGACTCCCTTGTTAAAGCGGTTAGGCTATGTGGGGTTCCCTTGTTAGTTTGTAGCTCCTTTTCCATCCGTGTGCAACCTCCATGTCCAATTTTCAAGTGAGTATCATTTAGCAACTCGAATAACTCTTCTGTGTGCAATAGTACAAAATAACGCCTTTGTCTTCTGTACTGGCACAATAAGTTTTTCTTTGCCGTCAATTTCAATAACATCATATTTTCTTAGTTCGACGATAGTCAACACTGTCTTTTTTCTGCTTTGCTTTAGCCTGTTTAACGTCCTCTATAAAAGCACAGTACTTGTCTCTGCTGAGGATCCCGCAGTTATTTGCTTTTCCTTGCAGCAATGTATTCCAAAGTATCTAAGAACCTAGTTTTCATTTCAAACGTTGGTTCCGCATTCACATGTACGCCAACTTCGCCCAATATACTTGTCTCCAGAAGAAGCCATGGGAAAACTTATTCACTACTTTCAGTGAATATAGGGGCGCTGCTGTTTTTGAAAAATGGCGGCAGAAGTAGGATCGTAGCCACCGATTCTTATCGGTGGCTACAGTAGGACCCACCTCACCATATGTTTTCCATCAACATTCTTTGAATATTACACTGTGTAATGTTTTTTTGTATGATGGTATATCTTTCAAGTGGTTGATGTGGCAAGCACCTGCTGGGAATAGCACTTGATTTCAACTTCGTTTTAATGCTGCCGTACATAAAAAAATGTTATTTCCTAGTTGGAAAGTTATCAGTGATTAAATATGAAAAAGTAGATTCAAGATAAAAATTGTTCCTAATAATAAAATAATAATATTTTGCTTATTAATGACCCATAAACAAAACAATGTTATCAAAAACTAATGCAGCTAACAATAGAAATAGTGATTTTATCGTAAAATTACCTCGATATAAACGTATTGTACGTGAAACAAACTTTTTAAAAACAAATTTTAAATATTTCAATTTATTAGTAGTATATGTCAAAATACACTGGTGGAAAAAAAAATCCCAACACCACGAAGGACTTGTGTTAGATGAATGAAATTTGGACAGTATATTCAGCTATGGTATTTATTCAATTGATTCAAGTTTCAAGGTTACAACTTATAGGGGGCACCACCAGCGCCACCCTGTACATGCAAATGAGCATTCCAATGACTGATATAAAGGAGATCAGACGCGCGTCTGTGTTACTTCAGACACTTGTGGACGTGTGTGATAGTACGTAAAACATGCCTTGAAGGCGACTGCAACGTGAATATGGGCAGCTAACCCAATTCGAACGAGGACGTGTAGTGGGCCTTCGAGAGGGTGGACTTTTGTTCCGTGCTATTGCAGAACGCATGGGTCGAGACGTTGCCACTGTGTACAACTGTTGGCAGCAATGGTCCAGGGAAGGCAGGATTACCAGGAGACCAGGATCTAGACGACCCTCAGCCACTGGAGACAGGGCTGACCGGCGCATCTGTAGGATGGCTGTGGCAAATCGGACAGCATCTGCAGCGGACATTCGGGCTGCTGTGGCACCCAACGTCACTCCATGCACAATTTGGTACCGTCTCCTGGCCAGGAACCTCCACTTAAAGCGCCCTGTGGCATGTTTGCCTCTTACCCCTCAACACCGTGCGACACGTCTTCAGTGGTGTCAAGCCAGAACGACTTGGAGGGCAGAATGGAGATCTGTGGTTTTCACGGATGAAAGTAGTTTCTGTCTGGGTCAGTGTGATGGTCGCACAAAGGTCAGGAGGAGGAGTGGGGAAGTCTTGTTAGCAAGCTGTATCCGTCATCGGCATACTGGCCCTACCCCTGGCGTTATGGTATGGGGAGGGATTTTCTCACGACAGCAGGACCTCCCTGGTGGTTATCCAAGTCACCATGATGGCAAATGTTTACATTTGGATGGTTGTTGAACCCATTGTGCTGCCGTTCATGGCTGATATGCCAGGGTGGCTGTTCCAACAGGATAACGCTTGACCCCACACTGCTGCTGCAACCCAACGTGTGTCCTTCAGGGTGTCCACATCCTACCATGGCCAGGACGATCACCAGATCTGTCTCCCATCGAGAACGTCTGGGACATGGTCGGACACCGTGTCAGGGCTCTTCCACAATTGGCAACAACTGTCGTTGATCTGACCATCCAGGTACAACAGGCATGGAATGCCATACCACAAAATGACATTCAGCATCTCTACGACCGTATGCATGCACGTGTGCAGGCCTGCATAGACCAGCGTGGCGACTACAGCGGGTACTAAAGTCCGTGCGTTTCACCATGTACAGGGTGGCGCTGGTGGCGCCCCCTATAAGTTGTAACCTTGAAACTTGAATCAATTGAGTAAATACCATAGCTGAATATACTATCCAAATTTCATTCATCTAGCACAAGTCCTTCGTGGTGTTGGGATTTTTTTTTTCTGCCAGTGTATGTAAATATTTCCATCTTTTACCCTACCATTGCTAATTTTTGCTTACAAGGTGGTGATGGAAAAAAATTGTGTTGATAATATGGTATCTGTGGATTTTTTTCCCCAATGTAAGTTTGCTTCCCAACTTTTTCTAATGGCTTTATTTTTTTGGGAAAAAATGTAATCCTACTGCTTGTATATTCATTTTTGATTTGCAGCCTTACACACTGTAGTATTTGTTACTTTTTCCTTTCTTTTCTTTAGCTATAACGTGTTGAGCCTTACTTAAACAAGGGCGAATCCTACTTAGCTCAGTTCAAGTAAATGCTACAAGGGCGGCGCCACCTAAACTGAAAGTAGAGAATAGAAGAAAAATACGAATTATTGAAATTGAAATGCCATCACATGGGATACAGCCTCAGTTAGGTGGGAAATGTTGCTGATTTTGTGACGTTGCTTTCCCCCTACTATGACCCAATACTCCAGTTAGTTACTCAAATAGTCATGGGAAGGGACTTGTCAGGAGTCTGAAGCTCCGCGGAGGGCAAACTTAGTCATAACTTGGGGCACATGAACCCCAGTTCCCGTTTCTTGCGAGAGGCACGCTGCTGATGTTGGGAACTCGGCCCCCTTACGCGCCTTGATTCTTACACAACACGGATTCGCCTATGACACGTAACCGCTTTCGCACCACCTCAATTCTTATGCACTACACACTTAATACTACATTCATCCTACTAGACTTGTCTAACATCTACATTAAGCAGAAAATAACAAAGCCGACAGAGATATTACAGGTAACAGAGCAGATATCATTATTCGTTTTAAAGAGCGCATGAAAGTTAAGCAAACTGTCTAAAACATGGACTGTTAGGTCTAAACGCTCCTCCGGAGCGACGGGAGCACAACACACTCTCGGGGACACTCTTGGAACCGTGACGGCACAGTGTATTTATCATGCGGGATTCTGATCGCGGCAACAAAAGTATAAAACTGTTCACTCACCATAGCAGTCATCTAATTGCTTATGCTGCGGGTCGCATGACTCGATGTTTTGACTTACGTTCCTTGCAACTGGCGCCTAACTGGCAATATTCATCGAGCGACGACATAAAAGATCAGCAGCAAAAGACGCTTACAATCATCGACAGAGCTCTCATTGTCAAAATAGTATGGATGATATGGGAGGGTGTGGAGCTTAGTATAGTTATTCGTTGCATTTAATCATCTTGCAATTACTGGCGAATACCGACTCCACACTTTCAACATGGTTGACAGCCATTCCAAACTTCAGTCGTTAAAAAAAAACAAAGTCCTGTTCAGCGAACAGAGGACACGTCCAATCCCTCTCAGAACTTTAAGCGGAGAGAAAAAATTATTAGAAAAACGTCATAAACAATAGAAAAAATGCCTTTGACAGCTTCTCGGAAAAACATCTCCGATAACAATGACAACTAAACAATACTTGATCGCTGTCGAGATTGCAAAGAGCGACAGCGGCCAAGCAATTAAGAGTTTTTAATAATAGAAAATAAAACATAACAAAACTTTTATTACAAAAACATTTTATTTGCTACTACGAAATAAAACACTGGCCACAACACCACGACAACAACAACAACACGGACAAACAAAGCGCTAATTATTCAACACACCACACCTGGATTCAATTCATGCAACACACACACAAAACCACTTGAACACCCCCTCCAGCTCATTCCATGCTCAAAACACACGATCGTAACCAATAAATGAATTTATAAACTAAGATCAACACCCACTAGCACTCACCAAAACATTCTCCACTGACACACACACCACCCACGCATAAACACAAACACAAAATAATTTACCTCTGCCGAGCGCAGCACATTATACTGACATGTAATGTCACAATTTAGCACGTTCCTTTAATGGAAAACATGTTGTAGCCAATGTCGTAGCCTGTGCTTCGCACATTCTTTTTCCCTAAGAAATGCGCCCTTCACACAGTGTTTTTGAAATTCAACCCCTTTCGCCTTTATAAAAATAAATCCCAAAAGGAACATCTAGACCTCAGTTGCTTTCAGAAGCAGGAAACTGCTAATTTCTAGGCCGTATAGTAGTTTTGTAGGCAGATCTAAAGAAAGTGTCCTGTATCTTCTGTCTTCTATACATCGTCCTGAACAAGAAAATGCGATCTCTGGATCTCCATGCAGACCCACCAGGCCGATTTTAACGTAACGTGGCACGATTGTAGATCTTGAAGACCCGGTTATAGGAAACGTAACCTTAATTGTAACACCCTTGACATAGAAACCCGCAACCGTAACCGCAAAAATGCGTATGGATACAGAAACTTGGCGCAGGCAGTGTCTGGAACATGTGTCATCGATGCTACTCAATCGACGCAGCACCATCTAGCGATAATATTTTTTCCGCCTACGACCTGTTTATGGCAGTGATTAAAGTCGTCCGTAATTCAAAAGTTTGGAATGCCCAGAATGTACGCTTACCTTAAGGATATGGATACGGTTCTTATAACCGGCATTTCCGAATCTCAAGTCACACGGCAATCCCTTTCGTGGTTTAGTAGTTAATATACAGTGGCGGCCAAAATAGTTGGAACGATAGCATAAGTTGTACTTGAAAAGTTATAACTGGAAATGTTTTATATAAAAGGTGTCCTAAAATATTCATCAATTAGAATCCTTTGTTTTTTACAAACTGAAATATCCTTGCTAACTCCACTATCATTTCTTATTTCCGATATGTGGATGACATCCTTATTATTTACGATTTTCGTTCCTCCTCCCCCACTGACATCGCTGACACTTTCAATTCCTTCTCTCCCCATATCCAATTTACCTACGAAACAGAAGTTAACAATTCCATCCCGTACCTTGACATCCTCATTACTAACAACCTCCAAATTAACCGTTTCTCGTTTTCTGTATTCCGTAAGCCTACCACATCGTCTAATCTAATCCACTGTTCTTCCTTACACCCCCCCCCCCCCGTCCACAAACACGCTTCCCTAGGCTTCTTCATTGA
>JAHWFO010112126.1:443402-461190 GCA_023313115.1 Rhysida immarginata | reverse complement strand
GTCCACAAACACGCTTCCCTACGCTTCTTCATTGACCGTGCCCTGAAGTTACCCCTCAGCCCCCCTTCCCGCACCTCCGAACTCCGTATCATGCACACCCTCGCCCGTATGAACGGCTTCTCGTCCTCTACTTTCTCCCGTACCCTCCAAAGACGTAGACGTGCCTTCCTTAACCCGAGTCCCCCCCCCTCCTGATATAAGCCAACGTAAGAAGTGGGTTTCTCTATTATACCTCGGCCCCCATTTCTCCCGCCTCTCCAATTTCCTCTCTTCCCTTGGCCTCCAAGTTTCTTTTCGTTCCCCTACCCCTTTTCTTCGTACCTTGCGCCCATCTACCCTAACTGCATCTGACGATTTCGCCCGATCCGGAGTTTATCGCCTGAACTGTGCCTTCTGCGATAAATTTTACATAGGCTTATCGACCCGTAACTTCAAAATACGTTTCAAGGAACACGTCAACTCCTACGAAAAACAAGATCGTAATTCCCACTATGCCAACCATCTTACCGATTCCGGACATACTTTGAAAACCCAAGATGAAGTAATGTCCATCTTACACAAATCCAACGACCCGTTCAAGACTGCAACCCTTGAGTCAATAGAGATATTTAAAGCCAAGAGATCTACTCCTGGCCTCCTCCTCAATTGCCAAACGGATTTTGATGTCTATGCCATACTTAACTCTGTCTTCGACCTTGTATAATTTATTTATGTTCAGATATTTTTATATAATTTTGCTTTCATTTTTTTTTGTAAATCTTCTTGTCTTCTGACAAAAAGATATGCTCTCTTTTCGGTCTGCGATTTGTTTGCTTTCCTCTTTTATCATTTTGTTTTGTTTCCTATAATAATTTTTGTTATTGGTTTCATTAGTATTTTCTGTTCTTGGTTTCATATAGTAATTTCTGTTATTGGTTTTCCTATTTTCTTGATTGGTTCACTTTCTATTTCCATCCTCCAATCTCTTTGCATACTATGTACCTTGTTTCTGTATATAAGGCCTGCGAGCCTTTTGTTGTGTTATCCTTGATAAAGCCGGGAATAAAAGGCGAAACTAGTTGGAATCTCTGTCGTCCCTATGTTATACTGTAAAGTTACTACCAATTTCGTTGATAGGAACAGTATTATGAACCCTTATCTCACCGATGAATATTTAGCATGTAAAATTCAACTTTTTCGTATTCCCCCTACAATTATACATGGACAAAATGGTTGGAACCATCACTAATTTGCATTTCTTATTGCATCTGGGGTATTTAAAGATCTGCAAATCATTAGTAATCCATTCCAACAGCCCAAAAAACACAAATCAGGATGGGCAAAAATTGTCATTTACCATATAATGTGCGTCAGGGCATTCTCAAACTGCACCGTGAAGGACAATCGTTTTCACAGATTTCAAGCACTTTCTCTTTCAGCAAGAGCACGTGTTCCCGCATTGTGAAGAGATTCCGTCAGACTGGCACAGTGGAAACCAAAAAAGGCTCTGGTCGCCCACGGAAAACATCAGCCCGACTGGACAGGAAGATAAGACGCCTGAGTTCGAGTGATCCATTCCGCACTGCCCGGGACATTCACTGTGATCTTGCGAATGAGAACAGCACCAGTGTCAGTGTCCGTACTGTTCGAAGGCGTCTGAATGATTATGGCTTATTTGGTCGACGTGCTGCTCGAAAACCATTTGTTTCATTAAAGAATCGTCGTGCTCGTGTTGCATTCGCAAAGAAGTTATGAAAAATGAAAGAAAACAGTGATGCCGCTCTTTAAGCTAATCACTTCGTGAACTATAGGCATCTAAACAGAGAATGGTTTTGTGGGACCATTTGGTTCGAATGAGCGAGCGCCGTTTGTAACGCATAGAAGTTTGTTTTTTTTCTTCACTGTATTAACTTGTGTTGCGCAATCTACTTTTTTTATTTCATGGTGTTATTGCACTTTAACATAACGTTTAAGTTTGTTTAATGCTGTTTGCCTGTGTCTGTAGCATAGTAGAGCCTGACTGGTCACGTGGTCTGACAGCGAGCGTTGGGAGCAAATCGGTCGGGGAAGGAAATACCAGCGAACAGTGCAAGCACCTGTTTGCATTATGGTAAATTACTCAATGTAACGAGTGGGAGAAGTGTAGAAACTGGAGTGATAGCGTCAAAGCATTGTTTTGTTGCAGTGTTTGGGGTTACTGCTCTCTCCCCTGGTTCCAGAGCAAGGTGTACTGTATGAAAAGGCATCTGTGCATCTCATTTGTAAAGGAGAGCACGACGCATTCTGGAAGCTCCTCCGCTCGTAGTTGTTGTAATAGTGCTACCTACTTTTTGTTAGGTGTTTGACTCTGCTGGGCTGTAAATATTAAAGATGGTTTGTTGGCTCCAGTACATACCAGTCCGGTTGGAAAATGTGACATATACAGACGAAAGGACCAGGTGTTAACTACATATGTGGACAATGAATAGCACTGAAATATCGTAACACACTAATTTATTACGGTAGTATACAGGGCAATATGGCCTTCACGGTGCAAAAGAATGACAACACAGTACACATAAAGTTGACATGACAAACCTGGGCCTAAAGACCCTCAAAGTAGTCCCCTGCTACTGTCACCACACGCTGCCAACGATGTGGGAGGCGCTGAATATCATCAGCCTCAGGTGCTGAATACCATCAGCTCGAAGGTTGCTCATCACTGGTTGACACACGTCCTTGCTGAAACTTTCCTACCCACCGTGCTACTGTACGGTATGGTAGGGCATTATTCCCAAGGGCTTCCACTAATTCACTCTGACATTCCATCGCATTTCTCCCTCGGAGAATGGCTATTTTGATATAAGCGCGCTGTTCAACACTGGTTACTCCCATCTCGCATGACACTCACCAACTGACTGATTTCACAGCCCCCGCTGCACTACTATCAGCTATCACAGAGCCATCTGTTGTTTTGCATACACACTACGCCTGCAGAACTTCCACACGACACATACACGTTTGTGATCCGTTTACATATCTACAAGAAAAAAAATAGTTGTCATGACTTATGCCCCAACCCTCGAATATTGTTGTCATTCGCGTGCCAGTTAGGAAGGAGGTGTGTGGAATGCAAAATACAGCTGTTATTGATGAGTTGTGTGGATTTGCAACTTAATAATTTATCAGATGAGTTAATAGTTTTGTTTGCTTGTTCATAATTTATAATGATTATTTAGGGGCCCCAAGTTTATTTTATGTATATTTAGTAATTTAAATATGGTGATTTACTGGCAAATAAATGTTTTCTATTATAAGAACGTAACCGCCTGCTCTTTGACGTAATTCCACCTTATTTTCCCTATGCAAGTTCAAACAACCCGCTCCTGGCACGCGTGGGTGGATATCATTGTTGTTGGGGGTACCCGTGGTCCCCCCCCCCCCCCCCACGCCTCAGGGCACACTGGAAAGCCCATTTTAGCCTTCCGCTACTCCTTGTTCTCGCGAGAGCTGTGGGGTCTCGTTAGTGCGCTTACTCAGGCCAAGCATTTGGAGGATTGATGGCCTTATCACGTTACAAGGCATGCGCAGTTAAGCCAAAAAGGTCTAAAAATAAACACCACGTGCTTGTTTCACTTACTTTCTTCATTCGCTGAATTTCACTCACTGATTTTATTTCACCTTCGATTCTTGAAGATAAACAGAATTTTTTTTGGATGTTTCTTTGAATACTTTTTAAGATAAGTCTATTCAAGAACAGATGAATGAGTGGGGGGATCTTGGTGTGTTTCATATTTTAGTAATTTATTTTTGTAGAATTTTTGTTTGTTTAATATTTAGAATTAAAATTATTTAATCTCATGTGTAAAACCAATCTAGGGTAATCGTGATTGAAAAACAACAAGATTATTTATCACAAGCCATTGAGAAGCACATAGGAGGCTAACAATCGGAATTTGTTGCGTGGGGAGGCCCACAATGATCGACGGGCGATATGGGATGACATTACTGCAACATTAAATTCCATGGGCGGTATACAAAAAAAGAGAGGAAAATTGTGTGCATTTGGAAGGACTGGAGGAAACGCATCAGAAGGAAGCTAGGGATGTGCGATAGAAAATATGGAAACAGGCAACAAAAAGAAAAAGTTGGATTTGACAGATCGCGATTGTAGGGTCCTTTGTATCTGCGGCACGGATTCCATATCAGGGGTGGGTGCTACTGTATGGGATCCGATTGAATGTTTAGTAATTATATTACTAAATCGCGTTTCAGTTTTTAAAACATCTTCAGTTATGTTACAAGATTTACAAACTTGAGCAAATTTATATATGAAGGGTGAGCTTGGCTCCACGTCACTTCCCTGTTGGTGGCGGTGCTAATTGTCCCAGTGGGCCTAAAAGAGTAAATTCTCAACAACATGGTAGGAGGAAGAAAAAAGCGTCGAATAAATGTATCACTAAACATTACAAACACAATTAAAAATACATTACTTATTATCATTTTTATTATCATTTTTATTTTCCTATATATATATAGTTTTTTCCGGTGTATATATATATATCGGTGTATATATTGATAATTGTGCTCATTAAGTTATTTCATTTTAATCATATATCTGCATATCAACTCATCTTCAAAGTATCTTATTTTGTAATCAGGCAATGTGTTGTTTAAATTCATTTGGTTAATACAGATACACTTTTGAGTTCTTGATTAATAGTAATTATAAAATTCATCTCTAAAGGAACCCATCCATCATTAAGTTCTTTTTCGGCATATATGCGTTATTAACATGGCAATTTAGTTCCGAATAAAATCGTGCTCTATCAACGTAGAGAAGGGATCTCCTCTTCCTTATAAGGTTTTTTAAAATCTTCGGCTTCAACTCCCCCTTTGTCAAGAATGCAAAAAAGAGCGCATTGTTGTTTACAATAACACATCCCGCCATTGTGAAAATTCAATGTGAGCAACTGCGCTCGCGAGATTGACTCGCTGCCCGACTGCGAGAGCAAGATTCATGCATCGATAGTCTCACTGCGACTTCCCTACTCCTCTCGCAGGTGGTAGTGGAATGCAGTTTTAAGCTGATTGCCCCAACTCGACTTGGACAGCAAACACCTCTCTTTCTGCTCTGTCACTATCGTGGTTTTCGTGTAGTGGAAACCGCCCCAGAGATTTCCCGACACTTTGGGGAGTGGCCGGTCAAAATACCTGTTGGTTGATTTATTAACAATAAAAAATATTTTTATTTAGTCTAATTACTTTTTATAATAAATTTTGTACGAAACTGTATGTTATTGTAAATAAAAAAAAAATTACAACCTCTATGACAATTAAGTTCGGTGAATGACGTCACACCCTAATCTGTGCGAGCTTTACGCGAGTAACAATGCATGTGAATACAAGCCCAATCATTGTTTAAGCAAGTTCAGACAGGTCACGTTTGTGCGTGCAATGGTTTAGCAGATGCTCGTTTCTTCAGTTGAAGGTGTAGCGTGCGCACCGAAAAGGATCACAGTTTGCAGCAGATTTTATGGTGAACAGATCACGAACAGTCAGTCAAAGTGTTTACTTCAAACATCATGACATATGGTGCCCCTTTACTTGCTATATGATGCTTGCAAGAATTGGCATTTCAAGGAAAAGAAAGTATTTCCTGAAGCAGCAAAAGCTCTTCAAGATGCTAGATCCGTTCTTGCAAAGCCATTCACATGTATGCTAGGGTGATCTCTTGTGCGAGTGGACCCAACTGGCGTGAGAAAAGGTGTTGCCAGAGTTTTCTATTTGAAACGGAAAAGTCTAGCTCTCGCGCCAGTTGGGTCCACTCGCGCTAGAGCGAGAAAGTGCTCAGATCCCAACCAAGCTGATCAGAGCACTCCGCTCATCTGATTGGCTGCCTGTTGCAGCAAGTGAAAGGCAACACAAGAGGCAACAGCTAGGCAAACAGCTGAAACAAAAAGAAATATTGCTAAACTGTATTGGTAAAAAATTTTTTTTAACATACACTGTTGTACAGCACACAATGAAATTTGTAAAATAAATGTACTAAATGTGATCAGCACAAAAAATGCCATTACATAATTACAAAAATGTTTCGAAAATTAGGTCTATGGCTTTTTATAAAAACATGTACAGTAAAAGCTCTATATAACCAAGTTAAAAAGCCACTCTAAATTTTTTTTATCATAATATAACCAAGTTAAAGGCCACTCTAAAAAATTTTTAATATAAAAAATAATTTTTTTTTTTAACCTAATGCTTTGTTGTAGAGGAGATCACTATATAGAGAACAATTTAGATTGGTGGGTTGAAGCTTGAATAATGTTAAATACAAAATCACAATTATAACTTATTAACCTCAACCAGATCAAAAAAGCATAAAACCAAATAAATATAAAAAGTGAAAATAATTTGACATGTTTAAAGTTGTTGTGGTAGGTTCAGCAAATAATGGGAGTGAAAACGAGATACAAAAAGTAACAATATAACAAGACTTTATTGTGGTTCATAAAAGGTGTATAATTAGTAAGTAAAAATCAAATATGATCAAGTGGGAATAAGATACATAAATTCTTAGATGATTTCTTTTATTTTTAAAAGGGAATACCTTTCAAGTTTAAAATATTAATTACAATTCATTCTATCTGAATATACAAACATGAAATCTTATTAAAACAAATGTTCTAACCTTGATCGCTAAAGTCAAGATGCGGAAAGCGTCGTGTGTTCCTTTTTAAAGGGAGGAACACGGTAACCCTAATATTAAAGTCAGTAAAATAATTCTAAGTTCTCAAAGTTCCCATAACTATCATTCAGAGTTTCCAAACTGAGTGAACACACGGTCAATTATAAATTAAGAAGTCTTAACTTACAATCCATTTGACATAATTCCATCTCGGCCCATACAGTCGATCCAAGGCAGGTAATTAGCAGAGCAATGATTGATGCTTTCATGTCAATCACAAGACCAGAAATGCCTGTCATTTGTCGATTGTCTTACTTTATACATTCATCACCTGGTCGAACTGCATGCCGGTAGGATTTAGATGTGGTTGTTACACGTGCGACTCAGTAATGGACAACTGTAATTGGTTGACAAGTGAAGTCGCTCTCTATTAGGTCTGCCCTTCATCGAGCCCTTTGGCGGGAAATTAGAAAATTTGCCATTTGAATCACAGACGAGCTGCCGATGAAATTGATAGGCCTAACGACGTTCGTTCAATGGTAACACTATGAGAATATTGCCGGTGATAACTTTTCAGCAGAAAGCTTATTATGTGAATCAAGTCCTTCAAAAAATTGTTCCTGGTATTGCACTGAAGGTAATAAGATTCCTTTTCTGATGGAGATTTCTTTAGAGTTCATATCTCTTTGTAGATGAAATGCGAAATGAAAAAAAACACAGTGCACACTGTTGGCTTCGATGCACTCTCTTCCTTCAAGCGAGGAGATCGCTTCACAGAGGAGAGTGACATTAATCAATTTTTTAACTGACATTCTGTCACATTGTAGTCCAAATATAACTATTTACAAAATTGTTAACCAAAATATTTAATAATTAAAAGTTTATCATAATAAATTTCTTTTGAAAGGACTACAGTAAAAATACACATTTACAAAAAAAAAAAAAAAATTCTATATATAAAACTACAATTCAATAATGAAAGTCATTTAAAAAACCCAATACGTATGAGTTTATTAAAAGTCCAAAAATTCAAAATGTAGAAAAATTTTTTTATTTTAATTCTTTATTTTTACTAAAGTTCTTTTAAAAGAAATTTATTATGCTCAGGCTTTAATAATTAAATATTTATGATACAAATTCGTAGAGAGATGTATTTTGAAAACAATTTTATACACTTCAGATTATTTTCAATTTGGATGAACCCACCATCGTTTGACGGGCTTCCTCTAAAGCTTTTTCAGCATCAGAAGCATTTTCTAGTGCAGTAACAGCCTCCTTTTAATTCGTCGAGTAATCTCTCATGCCATTGAGCTAGAAAAGAGATGAGTTGTGTGCACGAGGCATGTGGTTCGCTGAATTGAGCGTCTCTCGTAGCAGTGTGCCAGAAGCGAGAGAAAGCACTGGAACTCTTCTCACGGCGGCAGCGAGAACTTTTTTCACGTGAACATGTCTTTCTCGCATATATGTTAATGCAGCTTAAGGCAAAAGCAAACACTTCCACGTTTGGAGCTATGTGCCGCACTGCTATTGGCGAGGTTGTCAAAGCAGCTTTGAAATGCGAAGTGAAAGAAATTCATATCTGGAGTGACTCTACCATCACTTTACACTGGATCAAGAACATTCCAACAAGGAAAAAAATTGAGCCAAATCAAGTTAAAATTATCAGAGAATTTACATCACAATGTACATGGCATTACGTCCCTTCCAAGAGAATTCAGCTGATTTGGTTTCTAGAGGTGTAACACGTAAAAACTCAAAACGCTCGATATTTGGTGGCATGGCCCATCTTGTCTTCTTTCACCCGAGAATTGGCCCAAACAGGAGACTGAGGTAAAATAAAATTTTGAGGATGGCATGGACACCATTGATGAGTACTTAATTGTGCTTGCTGTCCGTAATACTGAATTCGATTTATTGCTAAGATACTCAAGATTTTCAAAATTGCAAAGAGTTGTCACTCGTTGTTACAGATTTTGCCACAACTTGAAACAGAAAAGACTAAATAAACCACTGAAGATGGAATCATTCACAATAGATGAACTCGAGACAGCTCAGAAAAGGATAAATCCATGGGTACAAGCCAAAGCCTTTCCACAAAAAGTTGCAACCCTCAAGGCTGGGTAGCCTTTGAGTAGTGGGAATTCGCTTCTTACATGGAATCCCTTCGTGGATCAAGATAGAATAATTAGAGTCGGCGGATGCCTTCGAAACGCAACAATACCGAAAGAGCAGAAACATCAAGAAATTCTACCCTCGAAACATCATGTTACCAGTATAATTCTGCGGGACAAACGTATAAGACTAATGCGCTGCGGGCCTCATCAATTATTACATTCAGTGCGTGAGAAATATTGGCCATTGGTACGAGGCCATGAAGCACGAAAAGTAACAAGAAATTGTGTGCCTTACTTCAAGTACAGACTCAAAAGTACAGTCACTATATAGGAAGAGTATCGCATATGAGTGAACTGCGCCGCCTGGCATTTGATTGGCTCCTCGGTATCAGGTGACCATAACACAGCCATTTTTAGTTTTTTCGCGTGAATGGTGTTTTCGAAGCCTCAGTGGGCTTTGAAACTTACTTAGGAGCAATTGTGATTTTAACAGATTTTTATCGACTGAAACTTGCTGTTTTTTGATCAAACCAACTTAGAACTTTGGTCATTAATACAAACAACTCCTAGCAGTATTATGTTATAAAATAAGAGTTTCTCTAATGTCTAGCGAACTAGCTTTCGTTTTATCTGGGCTCGTAATCATTATGGCAAATTGTTGTCCGATAAACCGCACTAATTCCAGTGGAAAAGGCAAATTAATGTTTTATATTCCAACTGCGAAGAACTATCAGAAAAGAGGAAAAGAATGGCTTCATAGGATAAATTGAAGAGTACGAAACAAAGATCATTGACTTCATAATTTCTCTCAACTTTCATGCTTTCATTTTCTTTTTTCTTCTTTCATAATCAGTAACATTTATGTACAAATGACAGCAGATTTTTTTTTTAGGTTCATTTCACAGATGATGAATTTGAACAAGGGTGAACTGCAAAAGATGTGAATTAATTGTAAATAAAAATTCTAAACTACAAAATTTATTGCTTAATTTTGATTATTCATTTGGGAAAGATTTTAATTTCATGAGGGTGATTCAATACATTTGTTTTTCAAACTTTTTAATTTCCTGGTTTTTCTTTTCAAATTACCTTCTCTTATATTTTCACTGTTCTACATAGTTTCCTTCTCCATATTAAATTAAATGGATCGTTGAGATTTAATTTAAGCAGTACAAAAACTATCTGAAAAAGAAAAATATAAGAATAAAAAAAACCCCACATTAACCTGTCTTCTTTTTAACCTGTCTTCTTTATAAGTTAATGGAATACAGATTGTATTTTCTTATTGCTGACCTAAAAAAACAGAAGTGATGTAACAAATTAAGCAGTGAAGTTATCTTTTATTTTTACCATGTTAAAAATATTAAAAACGTATTTACCACGTATTAAGTGAGTTTTACAAGTCGTGAAATATTGCATCATAACATTTTACTCAAAAGGATGCGTAAGTATATTGAGAAGAATCTTCACAAAACAACGAAATCTCCATACAGTCGTGTGTATACTGTCAGGAACTAAACTCAAAATGGCATCCCTCAAGACCATTGCGATACTCTTCCTTATATTGTGACGACCCCCCCCCCCTCCCTTAATTAAGTATTCATATGAGCACGCAACCAAAGATAACGTGTTGGGGACGGAGATCGTCAACGGGGTTCGGGACTGATAATTGAGGAATGAGATGTTGATGGTCTAGGTTCACAGTTAACTGAAGCAATTATAAGAAAAGAAAGTCAATCTTTATTAACATTACCAGCTTAAGAGTTAACATAGAATACTGATTTTGATTTCTCTTTTAAAATTAATTAAATGCTCTAGATTAATTATTTACATACCTAGCCGGCAACGCTAGTCTAAAGGGGCCCCTTGGCCTAACACGTTACCGTTATACCAACCGCCCACACCGGGTGCGCGGAACTGATGCAGTTCCTCACAATTTATTCATAACTTAAACACTTCTCATCAATATTCACTACCCAGAACTTCGAGCACGAGCGACAGATTATTAAAATAATCCCGCGCATAAAGTCGCAGCATGAGTACCACCAAGTTGGGTCTGTCACAGGTAATCACTAACCTTTATTTCCTTAGGCATGACGCCGGAGAGCGTCAAGTGACTCTTTTAGTTTTGCCGACTCAACGAGAGACGCGAGGAGAATCACCAAAACCCCGCCCGTGATTCCGTAAAGTAAGCTACCAACTATGTTTCCTCACTATGATCCACCCTCCCTAAAATCCAGGAGATCCACTGCACACGTGTTATTAATATAAGCGACGCTTCACAGAAACGGAGTTTCACAGAAGCGCTCACTGCATCGGAATTACTAACGCTTAAAATCACCAGCTACTTGCTCAAAAGTGCACTTAAACTTATTCTCATACACTACTGATACCAGGCAAATAACCATGTCATACATTTTAAAAACATTCGCATTGGCCAAACTTTAATTAAGAGTAGCATACAATATACGAGGCCTGTGAGAATAGTATCCGACCTAATTTTTTTTTGCGAAAACCTGATGGATTTGGATCGCGCGTGCTTGCATGAGCCGACCTTGAACCTTTGTGCGTATGCGTGAATTTATTCCCGCCTCTCAATAGCATCAGTTGCTGGCAATCAGCATTAGAGGGAGGTAGTGTGTTGTGCTCTCGTCGGTTTTTGATTTGAAGGAAATTCGACTGGAGCAGCTTTACTGCATCAAATTTTTCTAGAAACTGGGCGACAGCCAGGTGGAAACCATCAGTCGTCACAGTGGAAGCATTCCTCGTCACCACGACCAAAGAAGGCCCGCCAAGTACGCAGCAATGTGTAAGTGATGCTGACTGCTTTCTTTGACTCTCGCGGTGTGGTACACCATGAGTACGCACCACAGGGTCAAATAATCACCAAAGAGTATTACAAGGATGTCCTCCGTCGCCTACATAATGCTGTGTGGCGCAAGAGACTGCAGTTGTGGTCAACAGTTAATTGGTGCCTCAAAAACCAAACTTGATTCAGACTTTTTTGGCGAAAAACCACACTCCCATGGTACAACAGGCTCCTTACTCTCCTGACCTGGCCCCCTGAGACTTCTGGCTGTTCCCCAAACTCAAGAGGCCATTGAAAGGAACGCGATTTCAGACAAGAGAGGACATTATGGCTGCAACGACAGCTGAGCTAAACTCTATTCCGAAAGACGCTTTCCAGGAATGCTTCCAACAATGGCGGCACCGCTGGGAGCAGTGTGTGGAGTCCCAAGGAGACTACTTTGAGGGCGATTAGGTTTCCAATGCTCCGGGTGTGTAATTTTTTTTTTCCCGGCCGAAGGTCTGATACTTTTCTCACAGGTCTCGTATATCAATAAAGCGTGAACAAATAGTTCCTTGAACTTAACGCGGATGGGTCTCTTTAAAGTGACAGGCGCAATTCACCACCTTCGGCATAATCGTTCACTTGTAACAACTTTAACTTGAGGCCTTGTGTTGTTCCACAGAGATAGTAAATGAAACCAAAACACACTCACTGTTCGTTGTCATCAATTATGGCAAGCAGAACAAATAAATGCTGCTCTAGCAGCGGTACCTGCACACGAAACTTTATTCACCGAAGATGGTCGCTCGAAAACTCCAATCGAATGCTCCTCTCGAGATCGGAAACGCCGCTTTGAAAATCGCTTATCAACGTTCACCCTCCTTTGCAAAAAGCAATTTTAATCCAGTAGCATATACATCAGTTTAAAATTCATAATGCATATTAGGATTTCAGACGTCGTACACTTATGAAATTGAATTCAAACAAAAACATTGCAGGCGGACGCCAATATTGCTATCGTCAGCTGGGTAAACAAAAAAACGTGTCCTCCCATTACGAATTTCTCCCAACGAACACAAAACAAAAAAAAAACAATTTCTGTTCTTTACAATAACGCGAAAACACGCTATAACAACAGCAAGCACGCATAAAACAATTGAGAGATGATGAACTCATCATCTTCCAAGGAATTTCCTTAACAACAATACTAAATGATGACAATCTCGCTCTCTGTTGCTTCGATTTTGTCAAAGCAATAGGATTGAGATTGACAACAATAAACATTTATTTAAAATGACGCTCTTAAAACACAGAATAAAATAGTAATTATAAAATTACGAAAAAGAATTATATTAAGCTGGTAAAGAAAAAACTGGTAATATGACTTAAAGAATTGCTAGACGTAATATTAGAAAACATTTACTTCCCGTCGGGCCCATGTGACCCACAAGTGACATGACATGTCAGAATATAGTAACTCTAACCCAAGGTGCCTCAGATTTTTATTGGTGATTTACCTGAGCAAAGAGTAAACGTTCCTACTCGTCCTTTTGAAATTACAGGAATTGACTATGCTGGACTCTTACAAATACATGAGAATAAAAGATGCAGCAGAGTGCACCAATTGAAAGGATATATAGTGGTTTTCACTTGCTTTTTTGACAAAAGCCATTCACTTAGGCTGCGTCTAGAAAGTAACAGCGAGGTGAATATTCGCGACTGCTCGCGCCTACTTGAACCCAACCCGTCTCAAGTCACTTCGATTTGCACATGGTAGATAGAAAGTCATCTTAAAAGTTTCTTCTTCTCCACCTTGAGTAACCACGCGACACCCTGGTCATTCGACGCTAGTAAAAATCATGGCTGCTGATCTCTCGACAGAAAATTTCAAGTCGACACACGAAGAATTTTTCTCTTTCCGTTATGCGACAAAATTTTTTATGGATGAATTAGAAGCAACGGAACTGTTGTTTTGTGAAGATTGTTGAGAAAGAAACGGGCATGATTATATATGAGAGAACAAAAACTGAAACTTTTTACTGAACAAAGAGAAATCTGAATCTACATAATAATAACTACGGGGTTCACACATTTTAAAAGGGGCTTAAAACAAAAGGATAATACAAGGTCTATAAAAGAAGGTCAGGACACGAAAATGGAGCCGCCATTTTGGTTCTAACTGTAGTGTTTCTACACAGTATTCATGTTAAATATAGGCGATTTTCGAACAAAAAATTATTAAATTAAATAAACGGAAACTTTTAAAACTAGTTTTAATCAGGTCAAAGATCATATTTTCATCTTATATTAAAAAATTTTGAATATAAATTATACAAAAATCAATTTTACAATAAATAATATAAACAGAAAATTTTCAAATAAACAATACAAAAATCAATTTTGCAATAAATAATATAAACAGAAAATTTTATAATAAATAATATAAACAGAAAATTTCAAAAAAAATAATATAAACAGAAAATTTCAAAAAAAATAATATAAACAGAAAATTTCAAAAAAAAATAATATAAACAGAAAATTTTACAATAGATAAAATAAACTGAAAATTTTACAATAAATAATATAAACAGAAAATTTTCAAATAAATTACACAAAAATCAATTTTGCAATAAATAATATAAACAGAAAATTTACAATAATATAAATAGAAAATTTTACAATAATATAAGCAGAAAATTTCACAATAAATAATATAAACTGAAAATTTTACAATTAATTATATAAATAAAATAAAACTTGGGAACAGTGAACAGTTAGTGAAATTAGAATTAAATTTTTATGCCTTAAATTTTCCTATAAGTATCTGCAGAATTTTGAATGCTGCATCTGTTGGATGCATGAGGTTACCTTTGCTAATCATTGTTGTCCATTCATGAGGTAATTCTGATGAGGGTTCTGACATAGCGATACCTTTAATACATGTATCACAAGTAATCTCCTGTGACACACGAATAAGTTTATGGACAACCCACCCAGCTAAATGATACAATCCCGCCTTTTGTACAATATTGATGTTAACATCATTAGGAAGCCTGTCATCATTACTAGGAAACCTGTCTTCTGCAGTTTCTTTAATGTTCTTTGTTCTTGAAAAAAATTCCAAATAATACTGATCATCATCAATATCATATGAAGAAGAGCGTGGTACATGCGAATACTGAGCAACACTTATCAATCTGATTACATTTCTCAGTTTGACTGGTGTTGGATGATTGTCACCCGTATTACGAACTTGAGAAAAGAAGTTCTCCACACAGTCTGTAGAGAGTCTACTCGTTAATAAATATTCTATTAAACTTCTTGAAGTAAGTTCTTTACAAAGTTCCATTGCAGTTGTTGTTGACAGTTGTAAGCCAGTTTGGATTGGTTTCCAATGCCTTTTTCCATTAAAACTTAGATGCAAGAACCATTGCAACATACAGCTCAAGTGAGATAACTGCTCTATGCTGTTTTCACTAAGGGCACCACTCTTATCCCTACACTGCATTATTTCGTACTATGCACTTACTTGTTCGATAAACCAACTTGTGGCTGTGGCATCTTCAGACATGAGTTTTGTTGATATGCAAAATAACAAAGCAGATGATACTTTAGAAGAAAATAAGCTTCTTGCAATGGGAACTCTCATTTTTTCAAAAGCACTGGGATTTACAACTTTCTTTGTTAAGTTAGGAACAAGTACGGGGGCCACCTACTTCTTGAAGTTCAAGCAAATGCTCAACATGTTTTAATGATACAACTTTTGATTTTAACTTTTTTTCACTCACAATATCATCAGGTAAGGTTATATCTTGGGAGAGCAAACAGTTTCTAATGTTTTTCAAGATGTGGGATACATCAGGAACAAAATAAAGGTTTTCATCTGGCTTAGAAGGATGTGAAATTTTGCAATTTACATGATTCCTTATTGAATGAACCCCTACAACCCCCCACATACCTGTATTATTTGAATCCATATCACTTGAAATACATTTGACCAGTACACCTTGACTGTACAAACACATGATGCTTCACAAAATTCTACAATTTATGGGGATTCGTAGAAGTTCCTGTTAAGGCATAAGCAACAACCTGCTTCCAATGTAAAGTCAAGCCTCTAACAACAAAGACAAGTGCATGGGTGGCAATTTCAACTTCATCAGATTTACTAAATTCACCACTTACAAAGCCAACATATCTTTTTAAGCCTTTGTCGTATTCCACATAGGGCCTCAACTGCATTTCTTCTAATAACAATACACATAGTTTACTTTGGTCATCACATGATTGCAGTTTAATTCCCAACCATTCAATAATATCATATTGAATTCCCTGAGAAAATCTGCAGGCTTCAATCCTTCTACTCAATGTTCTTGATGAAGGTAATGGATAATCAATGCTTCTTAAGAATTCATACCCTTTATTTCCCACTGTGCACTTTATTTGCAAGGCATGCCTTATAGTTTGGTTTGTCCAAGTGTATGGGTTAGTTGTACCCACTCTCTGCAGATAGCGAATCTGATCTGGCTTCAGAAAAGTGTTCACCCATTTCTCCATTGCTGCCAATTTCTCTTTCAGTTCACTAATCTGAAGCAAAGAAAGATTATAAATAAAAAAATTATTAATAAATTATTAAAATGATTATTAAAAAAAAGAAAGGTTTACTTAGAAACTGCAAAATTGTAATGTAAATAAAAAGATTACCTCCTCTTTAAGTTTGTTCTCGGTAGATTGGGCTGCTTCAGGGTTACTCTCATTTTCAACACAATTTTCTTGCATCGGATCAGGGGGTTTGTGAGTTATTTCTTCTGAGCACCACATTGAAAACAGAAAGACATAATATGAAAGTCACTAAAATGCTTATAATTATTAGCAGAATGTTTAATGAAATTTTGGATATCTTCTATTTTACAACAACACATTACTTCCATTATGAAAAAAAAAATTACCATTTCATTGCTATGAAAGGTTGAATTGATTATGAAATGTTAATTTTTTTTGTTTCATAATGGGAATAATGTGTTTATTATAAGGCATTTATAACTTGCGATATATAACTTATATCTTTTACCATTTTCATTGCTTGTTGAAAGCAATATTCTTTGTCTGGGAGGCTTCCTGCGACACGATAAAAGTTTTGGAGGATTGGGTACCTTGAAAATTGTAGGGATTGCAGTCCTTTTAAGCAGCTTCCTTCCATCTGCTTTATTCAATTCATATTGCGACTCCTCAAAATGAAGCTGAAGAAAAGTTAATATCGTTAGGTTAGGTTAATTATTACACATATCATAAGCATTTCAGAGTAAAAGTTCAGAAAAGGGAGTAGTATATTTCTCTATCATTAGGAATAATGTCGGTATCTGATGCTTACCGGCAGGCGACTTTCGTGACTTTTTCCCCATGTGATTTTCCTTAAAAATAGTTTCTATAATATAGTGAAAAGTTAATTATTAGTTTAATTTTCACTAGGACTGAATGCGATCAAGGTAAGTGAAATCAGGGATGGATGAAAGTGATGCATCCATCCCTGGTGAAATTATATTTTAAATGTGACACCCCCCCCCCCTAACCAGCTGATATACACCCTCTTTTCTATTTAGTCACAGTAAAAGCTAGAAATAATGGTTAATTAAAAAATATCACTTGCCTTGGTCGCATTCAGTCATTGTACGGATAGTGAAAATTAACCAGTTATTATTTAGAGATAATACAGTAATAAATTCAGTGCATGAACGGGACGGGGCTGTCCGATATCATGCGAGCAAATCAGGGAACAGTACTAATATATTTGACAGCTATATTTATACCGGGTGTTTCAAAAATAACCGGAATATTTGAAAAATCAATAAAAACTAAACGGGCAGCGATAGAAATACACCGTTTGTAATTTCGAAAGTTTGTCTACCTGAAAATTTACTGTTCTCCCAAGCATATTGCAACACACGGTGTATTTCTATTGCTGCAGTTTAGTTTTTATTGATTTTTCAAATATACCGGTCATTTTTGAAACGCCCGGTATCTGATAATATTATAAACTATAACGTTATATTCGTTTCACAGAGCCAATACTTTTACAAAATTAAATAGAAATTGTACATTTATACTAACCTCACACAGCTTAGAAGAATCGGTTGGCTTCCAATTCTCACGTCAGCAGTTTTGTACCCATTTTGCTCTCCTATTCTTATCTTTTGGGAATCGAAACATTCTAATTCCTTTAGATGATTGGCTTTTACA
>JAHWFO010112126.1:430253-443002 GCA_023313115.1 Rhysida immarginata | reverse complement strand
AACTTCAGGCCCAGATCTAAGGTTGCTTTTATATATCGTAGGACCCTTTTGCTCGCTGCTATGTGTTCGCTGTTGAAATTTGTATTGAACTGACTTAGCGCACTCACCGAGTAGGAGATGTCTGGCCTCGTAAAGGTAGCCAGATACATGAGAGAACCAATCTGGTTCTGATATGGGAAATCTGGAGTACTTCCGTTGTTTTCTTGTATCTCTGGCTGTGTTAGCTTGCTGTTTGCATCCAGAGGAGTGGCGATGGTCTTGCATTCCTCCATGTTAAAACGTTTTAGTACTTCTCGTGTGTATGCGCGCTGACGCATAGTTATTTCCTTGGTTCGCTGATCTTGCTTGAATTCCACACCGAGGCAGTACTTGATCGGGCCGAGATCTTTCATTTCGAACTCTTTTGTGAGGAGTTTCTTGATCTCGGTGATAGTTTTTGATTTTACGTGCGGCGATGATTAAATCGTCGACGTATATTCCTATGATGAGGAGGTCGTCGTCGGACCTCTTGAAGTATAGATATGGTTCGTTCTGGAGTGGCTTCAACCGCAGTTTCTTTAGGGTTTTATCCAGTTTTCGATACCACTGTCTGCCTGACTGTTTCAGACCGTAGATGGTCTTTCTGAGTCGAAGTTCTTCTTCTTTATGGGTTCCAAAGAGTTGATCGAAGGACTCTGGTTTTTCCATGAAGATGCATTTGTTCAGATCGCCGTTTAGGTACCTCGTTCAGATCGCCATTTGATGTACCTCGAGCTTGTCTTCCGCAGCTAGTGCCATTATTAGACGGATGGAGCTGGCTCTCGCTACACGTGCAAACGTTTCACTGTAGTCGATTCCATAACGTTGCGTGTAGCCTTTGGCTACCAAGCGTGCTTTCCTTCTCTCGATTTCTCCGTTTGCATGTCGCTTTGTTTTCAGGACCCAACGGCTCTCTATTATTTTGCAATTTTTGGGGCGTGGAACGATTTCCCAGGTGGCGTTCTTCAATAGCGCATCGTACTCGCTCTTCAATGCAGTGATCCACTCGTGGTCTGCTCCATTTAGGGCCTTAGCTGCCGTCGCTGAATCAGGTTGAAATACTAGATTGGTGGATTCGTCCGCCTCTAGTGGTAAGCGATGCTAGCTGTTCTCAGCGACTCCCTCCTATACCTCTGTAACTGTCTGCGTTTTGTAGATTTTCTTGGGTCTCCCACAGGTACCAGTCCTTGCAAAGGATGGCCGTCGTGGGGCACGAGTTGTGCAAATTGGTTGTACTTCCACTTGTTCATGTTCTACATTATCGTTTAATGAGTCATCGAGCGTGTCCAGTTGTGTGATGGGTTCCTGGCTTGGATTGTCAGTTTCTGGGTTAGCTTGTGGACGTGGTTCGAAGATCATAAATTCATCTGTTGTTGCGTTCGGTTGTTCTTTGAGTTTGTCTGCGATGACTCCCTCGATAATCTGAACATCACGGCTTTTGATGACTTTTTGTCGTTCAGGGACCCACAGTCTATATGCTTTGGCTTCCTCGCAGTAGCCAATGAGGATACATTCGATCGATTTTGCGTCAAATTTGCCAGGTGTTCCATCCTTTATTAGTGCAAAGGCTTTGGATCCGAAATGTCGGAAGTGTTCGATTTTTGCAGTCTTCCCACGCCAAAGTTCATGTGGAGTTTTCTTAAGAAGACTTCTGGATGGACAACGATTTCTTATGTAGTTCGCTGGTAAATGGCTTCTCCCCAAAATGGTTGTGCCATACCGAACTGTAGGAGCATACTTCTTGCCATCTCTTGCAGCGTTCGGTTTCTTCATTCTGCGACTCCATTTTGTTGAGGAGTGTGTTCAACTCTCAGATTTCGCCTAATTCCATTTTCTTTTAGGAAGTGGTCAAATTCTTTGTTAATATATTCACGGCCATTGTTGCTTCGAAGGGTCTTGATCTTCTTGCCGGTCGCTATTTCTGCCATTGGCTTTGAATTGCTTAAACATTGATGGTGTCTGATTTTTGTTTTAGGAAGTATACCTCGCACCATTTCGATTTGTCATCGATGAAGGTAATGAAGTACCTTGCACCCCCCCCCCCCCATCGATGCATGTCGCATTGGCCCGCGTAAGTCGGTGTGTATCAGCTCTAAAAGTTCGGAGCTGTGCGATTCGCTCGATTTCGGGAAGGGTAGTCTAGTTTGCTTCCCACGAATACAGGTTTCGCATGTGGGTAGGTACTCCTTCAGGTCCAGATTGTTGACTAGATGACTATTGCGAAGTACAAGCTTCAGATCCTGCTTGTTTAAGTGTCCTAGTCGCTCATGCCAGGTGTTCAAGGTCTGTTGTTTTGGGCTTTCAGCTGCATTGGCTCTTTCGGTCTTCACTTGTACTACGTACAGATCCTCTTCTCGATTCGCTGTTAAGATGATGTCACCTTTGCTGTTGATGACTTGCGCTGAGTGCTGCTCGAAAATGACTTTGTGACCATGGTTGGTGATCTTGCCTATTGCCAATAGATTTACTCGTAGATCTGGGACGTGAAGTGTTTGAGTTAGGGTAGCTGTGCTCCCATCACACTTTTCAATTTGTATGGTCCCAATTCCTACGATTTTGCAAGTCCTGTTGTTGGCCATTTTCAGCTGCTCACGTTTGTTCTTGACCAAGGTCGTGAAAGCATTCTCACGGTTGCAGATGTGGGATGTAGCTCCGCTGTCTAGGATCCATCGGTCAGTGCTGCTTTGAGTTGGGTTAGCAAACATTGCCCAATGTTCTGCTACTGTCATGGTCTATTCACTTTGTTGTGCCTTTGAATGTTCCATCCGTTTCCGGAATCGACAGTCTTTCAGTGTGTGCCCGGTTCTTCCGCAGTGGTCGCAATTGAATTTTCTGTTTCGGCAATCGGCGCTTGTGTGTCCAGTTCGTTTGCAATAGCTGCATGTAATGCTCGGTCGCAAAGCTCCCGACTTTTTTTTTGCTGGTTGGGAATTTATTTTGCGAATGTTTTCAATCCATTTTAGCTTGATGGGATCGTACATAGTGTGCACTGGTATCTGATGTCTCTGTTGCTTTTCTTCCACGCATGTCCTCTTTGATTTGGCACTTGACATCATCAAGGGACAGTAGCGTTTTCAAGGTGCGGATGGCGCTGCGGATAGGAGCATAGGAGTCTGGCAGACTTGGTAGTAGTACGGTGATGGCTATTTTCTCAATTGTTGGGGGTCGGCCATTCCATCTATTATGGGGACAACATCTGAATAGAAATCGAGGTGACTGTCAATGTCGTCATCCGAGGTCAGTCGCTTTGTGATGAGTTTTGATAGGAAGGTGACAAGTTGAGTATCTGCCGTTTCCTCATGGATTTCTTTTAATTTCAACCACATGCTATGCGCTGTTGTTAGTTCCCGGAGATATTTGACTTGTGATGTGGATAGAGACAGGAGCAGGTCGCTGCGCACCTTTGCATCCTTTTGATCCCATGCACTTGCAGCTGCTGCTGAACGGGCATCTGCTGCATCAATTTCTGGTTTCTGTGGGGGATTGGACAGGTGCTCCCACGTTCCATTTGCAATGCCTACTGCCTCTATCATCGTTTTCCACGTTGAATAATTTTCCCCATTGAGTTTTTCGATTTTGCATGCTTCTGCCATTTTGTATGTTTTTTTTAATGTTCTTGATGATTAATTCGCAAAGTAGAAAAAAAAAGTTTTTTGCTCAATTTTAACATGTGTTATTGCAAAAAAACAGTTTATGTGTTGCTTACACGGGTCGTTATGTTAAAAATTTTCCGAGTAGAGGGGAGGGGAAAAAGTCAACTTTTCGTTGTAATGCAGCTTTAGAAAATTATCAGTTTTTACTCAGTTTGTTAATCCATATGCACAATTTTTATGACTTCTGTTTCACTGACTGTTGCGTTTTCTTTTCTAAAAATTTGCCATGGGCTCGCAAAAAATTTGCCCAGTTGTTGCTGCCACAGGTTCGTCACGCTTCGTGTTTGCGTTGATTTTCACTGGTTTTCAGGGATTTTTGGTCGATTTCTCATTGGTTTTACTTTGGTGGTACATATACTGCAGTTCTTTTTTAAGTTCCTGGTCCTATAACCTATTGTTTTGTGAAGATTGTTGAGAAAGAAACGGGCATGACTGTATATGAGAGAACAAAAACTGAAACTTTTTACTGAACAAAGAGAAATCTGAATCTATATAATAATAACTACGGGGTTCACACATTTTAAAAGGGGCTTAAAAAAAAAAAAATGTCTTTGAGTAATGACATCTGATGGTAGATTAGAGTATCAACAGAAACATCATAAAAGTCATTTCAATAAAGAAAGTATAGAAAACAAGCATAAAGAGAAAATGAAGCTTTTTTTACCACACTTATTTTGAAACTGAAAGTTTAAGCATTTTCACTTAGAAGAAACAATCTTATTGGCAAAACAAATTCTGAAGTCACAAACTGCTCCATGCCGAAAAAATACTGTTTTCTCACAATATTGAGGTATGGGTAAAGGGGCATAGTGCTATAACATCCTTGAAATATCGGTCCTATTTATTTATCACTCCAATGGCTATGACATTCCTCTCGTTCATCATTTTTAATATACAGGGTGATTACAAAAGAACTTCACATTTTTGAAAATTTATTACATTAGAGCTATTCAGAATATAGACACACCGCATACGGATTCTTAAAGAAAAACTCTTTGAAGTTTATTTTGACACAGTTAAAGATGTTCAATATGCCCCCTGTCGTGACATGGAATACATCAATGCGGTAGTCAAATTCGTCCCAAACCCGCATTAACATGTCTCCATCAGTCCCACGTATCGCTACCGTAATGCATTCTTTCAGCTCGTCTAGGTCACGGGGAAGGATAGGATGAAGACTTTGTCCTTTACACACCCCCATAAAAAGAAATCACAATAACCACAATCACACCCCCAAAAACAATCACAATAACCTGGAACTTGCAAAGTGGCCACCACGGAGCCCTGACCTCACAATTTGTGATTTCTTTTTATGGGGGTGTGTAAAGGACAAGGTCTTCACCCTACCCCTTCCCCGTGACCTAAACGAGCTGAAAGAACGCATTACGGTAGCGATATGCGGAATTGATGGAGACATGTTAATGCGGGTTCGGGACGAATTAGACTACAGGGGGGCATATTGAACATGTGTCACAATAAACTTCAAGAGTTTTTCTTTAAGAATCCGTATGTGGTGTGTCTATATTCTGAATAGCTTTGATGTAATAAATTTTTAAAAGTGTGAAGTTCTTCTGTAATCACCCTGTATTAACATTATAAACGAAATAAAAATGCGAGGACTGCGTATATTAGCTGCAGTCGAGCCATATCTTCATCTGAAGATTCAGATGAATCTCATGTTAATAATGAAATACAACAGCAGCTGCTGTTACTGCTTTCGCATTCTTCTTCTAGTAATAATGCAATTACCGTATTTTTTCGAATATAGGCCACTGTTCTAAACCCCCCCCCCCCAAAAATCGAAAATTTTAGGAGTGCGGCCTGAAAAAAAATTTTTTTCTGAAAAAATCATTATCTGTAATTTTGGATAGAATAAAAAAAAAAAAATCAAACTACTTTTTTTTTAGTGTCCCATAGTATTGGCGAGCACCATGGCCGATGGCGGCAGCACCTGTCATGCTATGACGTCACAGAATGGTGGGCATAATGGGAATAAATTGGCAGTTTTAGCATGTGTGCTGTGAGAGGATGTTTGGTGTGGCGCAAAAATTTTCATAAACAGATAAATGAGTTTTTTAAAGAATTTTTAATTATGTTTTTATTACAAATTACAATCTTTATATATCTTTTTAATTATCTTTTCTCGTAAGTTGTTTTGCTTGCGTTAATAACTAAATCCTAAAAGACTCTACTGTTGTGATAGAAAGATAGGACAATAGTGAGCAAAATAAGGAGAAACACATAGTACAAAAGAAGTGATTTTATTGTAATGCAAACAAACTTCATACAACAGACTGTCTTATTCATAAAGGCTTATTTTGAAAAACAAAATCTTGTTAGCTAGCTTTTTTAATATATCTACTAGAAGAGGTACCCGGCGTTGCCCGGGATAATTACACGTGTAGGTAAACAGAACAATCTCAAAAAAATTAAATTATAACTCCCAATTGGTTAAATAATAACTCAATCAATACAACACAGAGCCAAGGAAGTATGGATTCTACGAAAAATACAAAAAACAGGAATTCTAGGTGATATAGCGGGACCAGATAATTTAGACTCAAATTTTTTTGCTCTTGACGTAGAAGCTCTTGCTCTATTCGAAACTCCCTTTGCTCAGATGTTTCAAATGCCCGTATAGCTTTTTCTGTTTTAGTTGTTTCTCTGAACAATACTCGTTCTTTCTCTTTCCTTTCCAGGCACATAAATTTTTGCCAGTCGTCTGGACGTTTGATAGTGATCTCAAGGGAGACACGCGTGACTCCTTTGCCTCATCAATAGATGCTGCCTTATTGATGTTCTGTCACTGCATCATCATTTTATGCTCATTATTAATGATTCTTGGAAACGAATGTTCAATCATCGCATTATCAACATCTTAGTTTCCAAAATATATACATTCCCACAGAATATAGTCAAAATGTATTTTTATGAAATGTTTGGATCTGATGTGCTACAAAATAAGCTAGGTGATAATCCCGGGCGTGGCTCGGATTGTTTTTATGATTAAATTTTGCAATATCTTTAAAATAAACACATGAAAACGCTTAGAATTAAGACAGTAAAAATTCATAATGAAAACTCGGAAAAAAATTTTAAATGCTCACAATGGATGGACCTCTCCATGTATGCCGCTGTTAGCCTAAATAATTTCTTAGTCACGTAATCTTACTTTAGATGTTCCCCTTGATGTTTTTGCAATTCCCACTCTCAATGTCAAGTATGCAAAATTTCATCAAGATCGGAATAAAACTGTAGATTTGCATAAGAAACAAACAAACAAACACACATCCTTCTTTATCTATATATATAGACTAGCAGAGGACCCGGCGTTGCCCGGGATAATTATGCTTGTAGGTAAACAGAACAACCTCAAAAAGCTAAATTAAACATCCAAATTGGTTAAATAATAACTCAATCACTACAATATAGAGCGAAGGGACTATCCATTCTAAGAAAAATCCGAAAGACAGGAATTTACCTCTTCACTGAAAAAATCCATTCTACGTGATATACCCGGACTTGATTTACCGAAAAAAAATTTTTTAAAGGCTCACAATGGATGGACCTCTCCAAGGATGCCTTCTTGTCTAAATAATTTTTTACTCACGTAATCTTACTTTAGATGTACACTTGATGTTGTTGCAATTTCCTTTCTTCTTTCGTTGTCTTGAAGCAAAAATTGGCCATTCATCGCTTTGTGTTGTCTAGCGGTCGCCGATTCTTCTATTTACTTGCTTACCATTTGCTCAATACAGCACGGAGCTAAAGGAGTGCTTCCTCTATCGTCTTTCACTCAATAGTCTGCTAACTCATCATCTCCAGTTACTGATCATTTTTAAAGATTTTCAAGAAATTGTTAAGTACTAAGAATTCTGTTTTCTAAGAAAAGCCTTAATAACAGGAATTCTATGCATTGAATTCTATATTTCACACACTTTGCCTTTCATTGTTGGTGATGAAACATATATTGTTGATCCTTGCATAGTGTTAGTGCATTGCGTGTTGACACCATTGTTGATACCTATAGTTGCACAAACTTTAATTTGCATTGTTGGTCATGAGATATATATTGTTGGTCCGTGTGAATTGCGTGTTGATCCCATTGTTGATACTTATTGTTGCAAAAACTTTGTCTTGCACTGTTGGTCATGAGATATTTCTCATTAATATGCCCGGCCATAACCATGAATATCGATTTTTTATCGATAATTATTATTTTTCCGAAATCTGAGGTAGACAGTGACCTTCCTCATGGTTTGAAGGTCAAGTATGAAAAATTTCATCAAGATCGGAATAAAACTGTAGATTTGCATAAGAAACAAACAAACCCACAAACAAACAAACAAACATCCTTCTTCCTTCTATATATGAATTCACACTACGCTCGGACCAGCAACAGATATCTCATGATCAACAAGGCAAGGCAAAGTTTGTGTAACAATAGGCCCGTCGTGTTCGCATCAACAATGGTCTCAATGCGCAATTCACCAATAACAATGAGCACAAAATTATTCAAAGAATTATAACGATGAACATAAAATGATGATGCAATGCCAGAACATTCGTTTCCAAGAATTATTAACAATGAACAGGAAATGGATATAATATACGATATAGATAGGGCAGTCTCTGTCGATGAGGCAAAGGAGGTAATTATCCTTCCTTCAGCTCCTTAACAAGCGTAATTATCCCGGGCAACGCCGGTTTCTCTGCTGGTTATATATATAGAAAGAAGATTATCATTAAAAAGAATTCGCGCTAGACTAAATACGGTAGGAAAATCAAATTAAAATCCTAAATAAGTAATTTTAGCTATTTTAAATTTTTAAATTAAATTAAATTTTTATTTAAATTTTAATAAAAACAGTTGCGAATGTGTGGTACTGCATTGCAAGAACGATGTTAATTAATTAAAAAATCGTTACTCTATTCGCAAAGTCGGTCGGTCAATTCTTCAGGTTTTATTTGTAGATAGTCCAGGGGGTGGACATTGTGAATGCCTCCAATTCAAAGCATTTTGTGTTCAATTCTTAACCGTATATAAATCACCAAAATGCCTTCCGAAAATTGCTGTCGAATGCATTAAGAATGCTGTCGGTGTACACGAAAAGATTATCAGAGGCGTCAATATTAATTTTAAGGACAAATCAAAAAATGAAATATCAGAATACCTTCTGTCACTTGGTCTTACTCCACATATTCAAGAATATACGACAAGACAGAATTCAGCAATAGGCAATATATTCAGCAATTTCCCTCTGAAATCCGGTGCCATACATAATTTTTTTACAAATTTGGGTCAGATTTAAAAAAAAAAACATGGTAGATAACATATTCACCGTACGGAACCCTCTCCACGCGAGTTCGACTTGCACTTGTTCATTTATTTTTTATATATTTGCTTTCGTTATTGGTTTTTTTATTATTAATAATTGAGCTGTCACTTCCTATCTGGGTAGATAATTTATGCATATTAATTTATGTTGATAGGTGACTTTTAACGATCGTTTTGAGAGGTGTTGGTGTCTAATGGGGCAATATTATAAGTGAATTTTGTGATTATTTGTTTATTTTTAAAGTAATGTTTGGCGACAGCTGTTGCCCAACAATAACGAAAGCAACAGGGGCCGTCATTGTTGGAGTTTGGCATTGTTCTTTGGATGAAAATTCTCGGAAGATCTTTGCCAAGCTCCAACGGAGTATTGTTACAGGGCGAGCTTGTCTTCGGGAAGAAATCGCTTGAGAAATTTTAAAAATAATAAAGGTGAGTTGTGTGCTGTTGCCGATGAACAAGAGTGTCAACGTTGTGTTGGATGAGCGGACATGTTGTTTGTGAGCATTCGAGCGATCGAGAAAAAGACATTCGATTCAAATATCAATACTTATTGAAATCTACTGCCATTTCAGCATGCAATTAAAGTTCCTGCGCAAGTGAAATAATTTTGTGCAGTCAGTTAGTAAAGTGATTTGAGTTTTTTTTTCTGTTTGTTAACCTGGGCTACGCAAAGAATTATAGGAGCCATGGTGAGCAGTTCAGGAACAAAAGAGCATCAGTGATCAAGTTTGCAGACAATTAGAAGGCATCAAACGGTGAGATCGTTTCATTATCATTGTTTTGCATCCAAATTGAAGTAAAATATATAAGAATCTTGACTCGGTTACTGGAATCCCGTGTTGCACCTTTTGTGATAAGAGAAACATTCAGTTAGGCTATGTGGAGCATCTAGTGACAGTTCATCACGTGACCCCGCCATCTTAGTTTGCTTTTAAAAACAAAAGATGAATAAGTGGTTGTGCCAACGAATGGTGTAATGAATTGTGGAACAGTGACTCATTGTCGTTGTAATAGGATAAGTTATATTAAGAATTGGATGTAGGCAGTTGGTTTGCTGGAATTGCGAAATCAGTCATGGTAACTTCGCTCACCTGTAAGCGATTGCTCCATTGATTGAACTGTCACTTTCAGTGCTATAAGCACAGCTGGTCTTGTTATCAAAATGAAAACTGTCGCAACGTAATTCGTATGCATTATTGGCGTAATTCACTGGCCTGAGTTTCATGATACAGATCAACATTTAGCCTCTGCAAGAAAGGTGAGACTCGAGTTCTTAAAAAACTCAGATGATTAACAGATAAGAAAAATTAAATCAAATTTAAGGAGAAGAAACAAAAACTTAAGTACATGTATGTATAAGAAAACAATGGCTACACTTCAGTCAGGTTGCAACCGGCCGTGCAATGCCCTCTCCATTAGTCATGCAAGCTACATCTAGGAGATTAGAACAAGTTATTTAAATATTCTAACTAAACACAGTATCAATGCCACCAATGCCAACTAGTTTACTTGGCAGCACCTGTATAGAAGCAGGGTTGCGTCCGACTAGGTGCACTTGCTCAGTTTAAGTTTGTGACGGATTTTTACTGGGTGTGTATGCACGATACGGTGGGTTCTTTTTCGCATACTGAGGGCCCCTGTATTATCGCTTAACAGAACAACGTCCACACTGATGCCATGTGTTCTTTTTTTATCCTTTAACAGGGAGTTCTAGAAATTAAGGCGTTTACTATTAAGGTCATTTTGCCCCTTATACACAAAATATATCTGTACGTAGCCCGGGAAAAACACAAACATCCATGCCCACGGCGGGATTCGAACCCACGGCCAGGCGGACTCGAGAACTAGAAAGCCTATGCCCTAGCCCTCTCGACCACCTGGCTGGCCCTTTAACAGGGAAGGGGGGAACACGATAACCCCTCCTTGATGGGCTCCTCAATGTAATTGCCAAACCTCCCGTAGGAGGATTACATTAGACACTTAAAATTGAAAAGGGGTACGATCGCGTGACTGATAGCATGTGAATGCCCTAAACAAACAATATATCCAGCTACCTACGACCACCCTTCAGCTTATCTGCCCATCCTATATGCAATACCTATGAGTCTGCACAATCTTGTTAAACTAGGTTCCGTTCTGCCTAAAAAAAAAAAAAAAAAAAACTTTTATATTGACATCAACATTTGTAAATCAATCATCTCATTACAGCTTTTTTCCTACACATTGTCCACAGTTCTTTCACGATTTTCCAGGTCTATTGACTTACTACTGACGCATATATTAGCGCACCTAAAACCGAATTCCTATGAACAATGTTCGATGCACTGGTTTTGACAGTGGCGTATACACGCGGGCTTAATTCTTGTCAGTTACAATTTATGGGTCGCACATATGCGTTATCATCACCGTGGAGAAACAAACAAACAAAAAGTCACTCACCAATCTAGTAGAACACACCGGGACATCGATGATTAGCCTATATTGCGTGGCATGATGCTGGAAGAATTCGCTGGCTGATTTGATTCGAACACATCCCGAATCGTTAACAACTAGGATGAAATTGCAAACTTCCCCAAAAAAAACCAAACCATTACATCTTAAACAGGATAACAACTTAAAATGATTCTCAATAAAAAGAAAACTCCGTGATTCTAAAGAGGCATTAGCCCTTGTTAGGTTTACAGTACACGCTCTTCGTCCAGGAACCCAAAGACCCAGCCTTCTCTGACTTAAACCCAAAAAGCAACAACTTAAAAAAAAACAACTTTCAAAACTAATATCATATTTCCATAACATCACGTAACAAACTATTACTGGGAGCACGACATCATCTTCTCGGAAATCTTCCCCAAATAAACAACGCCAGCTCCCAACAGTCGCGAACATCGCTGATATGCCTATCGAGGCGGAGTTGACCAACCATTAACTTCTAATAACCATGCCGAAACTAACGTCTTCATATTGAAAATAACTTCTAAAACTATGTTGAACAGGAAACGAAATTGGTCTTTAAGGAGAACAAGTTGCCTGTTGGCGTATTTCTCTGTTGTTTTTTAATTAAAATTTCTTATAGCTGGATACACGGTAGGGGCGAAGGAGCTGAAGATAAAAGCGAAGATTGTTTTATATTTTTATTTTTTAAAGTTTTTTTCTCTTAGGTTTCGAATTTTCTTTAAAGTTTCGTTTTTCTCATACATAGATTTTTGCGTTTTAACGCTCTTATTTTTTTTCATAAAAGAATAAATGCATTGAAATCTAATAAATCCTCACCAGATTATAATATAGGAAAATAGGTACAATAATTACGCTTAAAACAGAAAGTTTGAAAGCATAACGAGTTTCTGTGGCAGTTAACTCTTTTTTCAAGAACAGATGAAGGTAGATTCTTCCTCTTATTTACTGATCGGACTTTTTATCTCGATGCTCGGGGCTGACTGTCAAAAAGTTTCGCACGTGCGTGGGCCTAAACGGTAACGAGAGCGCTTGAGAGATGTTAGAAACAGCAGTATTTTATTATATTATATTATTTATTTATTTATTTATTTATTTATTTATTTATTTATTTAAATTTAATTTAATTTAATTTATTTATTTTAAAGCGTTAGAATACAGAGACACCCAACCAAGACCTGTATGGTCAAAGACCGACAAGTTGGTTCTTGGTGGGTGCTGTAGTTAAAAGTATACACAAACAAATACAAATTTTTCGGTTAGTAAATAATATGTTAGTTAAAATTATA
>JAHWFO010112126.1:402042-430153 GCA_023313115.1 Rhysida immarginata | reverse complement strand
TTATTTAATTTATTTATTTATTTATTTATTTATTTATTTATTATTTAATTTAATTTAATTTAATTTAATTTAATTCAATTTATTTAATTTTATTTTATTTTATTTTATTTTAAAGCGTTAGAATACAGAGACACCCAAGCAAGACCTGTATGGTCAAAGACCGACAAGTTGGTTCTTGGTGGGTGCTGTAGTTAAAAGTATACACAAACAAATACAAATTTTTCGGTTAGTAAATAATATGTTAGTTAAAATTATAAAAATTTAAGGCATCAACCAAAAATAAATTACGAGGACAGTAATAATTTAAAGTAGCGGAGTCTTATACAAAAATTCATAATAATCATTCAAAAATCTTACAAGAAAATAATAATTGGTTAAAGGTGCTTTTTGTGGTTAAATTGAAATTTATAATTTTATTTATAAAAGAAGATATTTGCAGCTTAAATATTTGGTTGATTGTTAAAATTTGTAGCTCGTGAAATAAGTGCAAAATGAGGAAGATTTTGGTGTGTTGGTTAAAGTAAACGGTTTTTGGAGTTTAGGGATACATCTTAGATGAAAAGCAGTTGCAGAACCTCAAAAGATAATACCGTAACATAAAGCTGAGTGAATCCACGAATTGTAAAGAAGTGTGGTCTCCGGTGGGTAGTGGTAGAGCTAAGTGAATGATTTAGGTTTGGTGGTTAAAGGTTAGGTATTGGATTGATTGATTTAAGGTATTATTATTATTATTATTATTATTATTATTATTATTATTATTATAAGCAAGAGCACAGTGGAGTATATCTTCACCATGAGCTGAGTATGTTTCAAATTCGCGAAAGCGACGTGCAGCCAAGATTGAAAAGGCTTAAGAGCAATCGTGCAGCAGCAAGGCAGTTAGGACTCAACGAAAAATGTATTCGACGCTGGAGGAAATGTATGCAGAAATATATGTACGAAATTAAAAATTTTCCCCCACTGAAATGCGTATTACTTTTATTGAAGCATATAAGAACACTGTTTTTAGATTACCGATTACGTGTGTGGTGGTCGGGGGGAGGGGCGGTGTATCGGCCGCTGCGGCGTTACTGTCGGAAATTTTACATTTATGTTAAATTTTTGCTGCTGCGGCGTATTACGGTAATTAGAAAGATGGATGGACAATTTCAGTAGTCTTTACCTGATGTTTGGAGTTTGCTCCAGTTTAATTTCTTTATTTCTTATTGTGTGTTCATCAAACTTTCTGATGGTTTGGATAAGAGAAATTCGCGATCTGTGAACTGGGTGCCCACCTCCCATTGGGCTTTCCTTCTAGACAACTTGGTTGTCTTTAAAACACTTAGTGACAGCATGGCTGTTCAAGTGTCTGTGATAGCCCAATTGATAGAGGCGTCGACTGTGACAGTCGAGGTTCCTGGTTCGAATCCAGGCCGCGTAATTTTTCCATCAATTTTTCTGATTGCTAAACTGTTGCAATTCACACTCTGCTCTCGAGGTCTTGAAGCAAAACTGGTACATTCATCACTTGGTGTGATCTGGCAGTCACGGTTTCTTCTGTTGACACATTGTATCGACGGCCACAGGGTCACTCACCATTTGTTTAGTTGAAGCAGTGTGCTGGAAAAATCGATACAGCACCGAGTGAAGGGGCTGCTTTCTCTGCCGCATTTCCACTGTTTCTCAATATTCTGCTAACTCTCCATTATTTCCATTTACTGCTCATTTTTAAAGCTTTTCAAGCAAATGTTAAATTCTAATAACTATCAATTCTAAGAAAAGCACAAAAGAGAGGAATTATATGTATCGTTAAAATTTCTGACGCCTTCTCACTGATTCTCAGAGGAGAAAGACCCTTCCAGCTGTATGCTGACAACCATTATGCGAAACTTTAAATTACGGTCAGGAAATTAGAAAGCCCGAAGAATATTATATTTTATAAGAGGGCGGTCCTCGATTTATGGATGTAAGTTGTGTGTCCTCAAACTATTTTTGTTAAGACTGATCATTTTGTAGACTTCATTGAGATTCATTTACGTGTCTTAATGAACATGTCTTACATACATAACTATTTGATTCGCTGAATCTGGTATATTTTCTCCAATTTTTGTATTTAATGCCATATCATTTTTAGAATTCTGTGTTGCTATCACTACTGTTGAAACAAACAGAGCAGTCTATTGTTGCACAAACTTTACCTTGCATTGTTCGTTATGAGATATGTTATTGGTCTGTGCCTATTGCTGTGAGATACCTCCTATCAGTATGCGCTGCCATCAATTTGAACATCAGTTATTATCGATAAATATTATTTTTTCGAAATCTGATGTAGACAGTGACTTTCTTCTTGCTTTGAAGATCAAATGTGCAAATTTCATCAAGATTAAAATTAAACTATAGATTTATATAAGAAAGAAACACACAAACAACTTTCATCTTTATCTGTATATGTAAATTTCTCGGTCTCTCTGTCTGTCTGTCTGTCTGTTTGCTATGCATTTCAAAATGGCTTGACCAATCTTGATGAAATTTTTCATGGTAATTCTGATAAACCCTGGGAAGGTTTTAGGTACGTCATGGTGGAGATATCACGCTTCATGGATAGCACACTCTACAATTCGTTACCCCTCCCTAAAAGAGGTTAATATGGTTAATTATGTAGTGCCACACCAGTTAATGTTTTACGTTTGTAGTGCCACACCAGTTAATGTGTTAAGTGTAAAGGGTCGGAACACATTAATATGGCCACCTCTCCTCGAACATGTTGAAACGTCCCATGGTATGCAAATGAAAAATCATTGCATATCATTAAAAGCTGACAACAGCAGACGTGTAGTAGCATCCGTTAACGCAGCAATTGTCGCCGTCATGGGCAGAGCAAGTGACCTGACGGATCTCCGAAAGGGGATGATCATTGGCTAACGGGCCAAGGGGGGGGGGGGGGGCCAGCATTTCAGAAATGGCCACCTTTGTGAACTGCTCTCGGGCTGCCTTTGTGAAGGTGTACCGTGACTGGACGAACCAGACAATTTCGAGCAACCAAAGAGGAACTGTGGGACCCCACGGGCCATCGATCGTAGAGGCGAGCGTCGGTTACGATGCATGGCCAAGACCAATCATGCCACTGTTGAGCACCTGACACAGCAAATGAAAAGTGGGGCCACTAGGTGGGTCAGCACCAAGACAGTGCAACGATCCCTTTTGAGGTTGGGGCTCAGGAGCAAGCGTATGGTAACAGCACCCATGTTGACGCATGTGCATCGCCGAAAACGCCTCCAATTCGCAATGGACTATCGCCATTTAACCTTGACCAAGTGGCAAAGGGTTGCTTTCTCTGACGAGTCACGGTTTCTGGTGAACAGAGTGGACGGACGATGGGAGAATTCGCCGGGAAGCATCTGAGAACAGGCATCCCGATACCATCGTTGGCCGGCGACAGGCTGGTGAGGGAGGTGTGACTGTTTGGGGGATGTTTTCTGGGTATGGTCTGAGTCCACTGATACCACTGGAGGGTACACTGAATGCTGTTTGTTACCTGACGATCGTCGCAGACCAGGTACACCCCTTAATGTCGACAGTGTTTCCTCAGGGTGATGGCACCTTTCAACAGGACAGTGCTCCCTGCCATACTGCCATAATTGTCCACGACTGGTTCGAGAAGCATGAGGATGAGTTCAAGCTACTCCCATGGCTACCAAACTCCCCGGACCTCAACTCCATAGAAAATTTGTGGGAGCATCTCGATCGCCATGTCCGCAAGCTGGACCCTCCACCATGCACAGTGATAGAATTACGGGATTCACTGATCGCCGAATGGTCCCAGATACCTGCAACCACCTACCAAGGACTTACTGACTCTCTGCCACGTTGACTAGCTGCTGTGCTTGCCGCCAAAGGTAGATGTTCCGGATGCTAGCAGGTGCCCATATTTGTGTCCCGACCCTGTATAGTGCAACACCATTTAATGTGTTAACAAACTTTCAAGTGGATACTGAAGTGTTATTGGAAATAGGTGAATGTTGAGGTTCAATGACGTTGGAGAGTTGAATTTGGTTAACCACTGCCAACAAGGGTAACAATAACAAAACTACGAGACAAGTTTGAAGCCGAAGTAACGGTGAAAGATGTGTTGAAAGGTCGATGCTACGGAGTTCCCGCCTCGATCTCCCGATTTAACCCCTCTCGACTTCTATCTTTGGGGAACTTTAAAGAACATGGCGTATGCCGCAAACCCATAAACACTGACGGAATTAAGAGATCAGATCAAACATTCTATCAATGATATTCCATAGCTACAATGCATTCAGTATGTCGCTCTATTCAACATCGGTTTTGGAGTGCTCTGTGGCAGAAGGTGGACATTTTGAACATGTACAGGCTTAAGGAAGTTTAAGGAATAAATTAAACAAACCGTATATTTCTATCTCATTTCATTGCTGAATTATAATGTTTCAAAGAGTGTATACTTCAATTTGGGACACTGTATATGTACTGTATTTTTGCATTAAAACACTTTTTATTGTGGACAAGAGTCTCTTCCTTTAGATCATGCTATTTATCCACAGTTTATGATTACGAGGATAGCCCAGAAAGTAATGCACCATAATTTTTTTCTTCAACAATTATTTATTGAACGCAATGAAACTTGTACACACGAAAGAATGATGTTTCTTCTACACTCTTCTACGTTCTATGGCCTTCCTCCAGCGAGACACAAGGACATGTATGCCCTGTCGGTACCAGTCCTTGTTCTGTTCACACAGCCATGTCTTCACTGTGCGAATCACCTGTTCGTCATCCTCAAAATGTCTTCCACGAATGGCCCAAACGAGTGAAAGTCTCAGGGTGCTAGGTCAGGGCTGTAGAGTGGATGGGGTAACACTGTCCAACCCTGTTTCGTGATGTGTTCCTACATCCTCAAACTGGTGTGAGGGCGAGCGTTATCATGTTAAAGCAAACAATCAGCTGGGTTGTTATTTATTTATTTATTTATTTATTTATTTATTTATTTATTTATTTATTAGTTTAGGTAAAAAAGGCTTACATCAGAGCTCGTCTAAGACCTGTATGGTAATAAATTGACAGTTACGTCTTAGGGGGCTCCATGATTCAAATTACAAAGGTGATGTATCACAAAAAGTACATCGTAATATTTAAAAAATTATATAATAACATAATAAAGAGGGATTAGTGTCAGTTGTTAGTATTGTAAGATTGTTTAATTTCATAAATATCTTATATATAAAATGCTAAATCCTCCTGCTCCGTGCCCGTTTCCATAGTGAGGAGCAACAATACAAGTTTCATTGTTTCCAACAAATGAAAAAACACAGATTGTTAAAATCCAAAAATCGCAGCCGACGAAAAAGACTAATAAAAAAATCTTACATTTTTCATAGGCTACGGTTCAAAAATATATTGTCGTCGTAGATTTAACTATATACATCTAATGACATTTAAAAAATAGCACACTAATACAAATTAAATCCTAAGTAATTTAGTTATTCTAAATTACAAAATTCAGTACATGTATACGATTCTTATTTTTTTAATTTTAATAATAAATAATAACATTCAAATAAAATTTTGAAATTGATTAACAATTCAAGTCACAAGTACGTAACATTAGTTTTTACATTTTATGGTATTCGTTATATAGGAATAATTTTTCAGTTGAATGAATTAATGAAAAGGAAAAATTCATAAATTAGAAAAATAAAAAATCAAATCGAAAAAAATCAAAAGTACATAACATTTTTCTCATTTTTTTATATTCATTATATGTGTATAATTAATTTTTTTAGTTTTAAAATATAGTGTTAGTCCCCCCCAAAAATGGTCTGCCGAGGAAATAGGTTTTAATTGTCAAATAGACAGTAGTGACTTAGTCCCATTCTAATAGGACACGTTGTGTTAGTATCGCTCTCAGGTTACACTGACTTTTTTTACTATTCGCAATACTGTTAATTATCGCAGTTCTGCCAATTATCACAATCCTGTCACAGATGAAATTTTTTAAAAATGGCATCGAACTTGAAGTTTTCAGTATTGCAGTAACCATCGTACGCCGGGCTTTCGAATAAAATCAAAAGCAATACCATTATTTATTGGATGCTCGGGTCGGTGCAGCAATGTGTGTCTGGCGCGAACTGTGGTGATCCATTATAAAAAACTTGACCTAAGAAAGAAAGCCAAGCTGTCTGTTTTTAAATCTTTGTCCTCATTCCCTTCTATGGTCATGATTCTTGGGTAATGACCGAAATAACGCCGAAATGAGATTCTGAGAGTAGGACAGATGTTCCCTACTAGATTAGTGTTCAGCATCACAATAAGGCAGTCTTTAGCTGCTGAACTGCTACTTCTCCGCATTGGGAGGCCTCAGTTGCATTGGTTTGGCTACATGTACGGATGCCACAAAACCGTCTTCTTAGGCAGTTGCTATTTTCCAAGTCGGTGGTTGAGGGGGGGGGGGGCAAAAACATGAACTTGGTCGTAAGCCCATAAGAAAAGAAAAATCATAGGTCAGGTGACCGTGGAGGCCGCGGAAGAAGAGGAGAAATATGTCTCATACGAGATTAAGGGATCGGCCTAGAACTATGTGGCTAGATTACATTGATCATCCGGGTTCGCGTCGCTTGGGTATTACCATTGAGGACATCCACCTGATGGCGGAAAATCTCGAGTGCTGCCCCGCGACCTTAACGAAAAAGCAGATTTCAAAATTAAGTAAACATGTTTATTTATTATTGGCAGTCCTGTCAATTATCACAGTCCTTTCACAGGCGAATTTTACAATTAAAATCGAATTAACAGATTTGCCTGTTGTGGCACCGTCGTATGACAGGCTTTAATACTAGTATAATCATATATCATAAAGTCACAAATCATCAATTAGATATATAAATAATAACTATGGTAAGATAGCTTTTAAAAATTTCAGTATAATTATGTATTTCATAATACATTATAAGGTAAACATTAAGATTTATAATTAGTAAGTAAATGGGATAAATTTAATTATCTTCAAAAATTGTCACAATATCTACAGTGTGTATCAGGTTCGATGGTCATAAACTACCTAGTGTTGTTCTCCGCAAAATTCTAAGCATAATTTTCCTTATCCATTTTTCAAAATTTTCAAAAAAAAATGCTTGAAATTGTTATCCAAAGTTTGGCTATTACCATGTGACTGATTCATAATATCAATAACGACTTGTGAGGATGAAAGATTTGCGTCAATGGTTTATGATCCATGATTAGCTTAAATTTTCTCGCATAAAAATAATGGAAAAATTTCTTGACGGCCCAAACAACTGCTAATGCTTCCTTATCGATCTGTGGGTACCTTTGTTCTGTCGTTGTTAGTGCTCTACTGGTATAGACGATTGGCCGTTCCACTCTGTTACCCAATTCATGAGAAAGGACAGCTCCGAGACTCTGGTTACTTGCATCCAGTAGAGTCGGATCGTACGGCATTAAGACTTGAGGTGAGATTAAAGCATGTCTCACATCTTTGTATGCTAATCTTGATTTGTCTGTCCATTTAAACTTTTTTTCTAATGACATGTCATATGGAGGTTTTGCTCTTGCTGATAGTTGCGGTATGAATTCTGAATTGTAATTTACTTTTCCTAGAAAAAGTTCTAATTCTTTTAGTACTACAGGCATCCGAGCATATTCAACTGCTTCCGTATGTTCTTCGGATTTGCGGAGACCAAATTTGTCTATTCTATGTCCTAAACACTCTAAAACTGGCGTTGCAAAAATCATTTCTTCTTAAATTGCCTAAAAATCTTATGTGGATAATGCAGATAATTAACTTAAGAATAAAATAAAACTCTTTTTCCACAACGAAACGGGAATTGAACAAACAATTTGTTTGTTCAATTCCTGTTTCGTTGTGGTAAAAGAGTTTTATTTTATTCTTAAGTTAATCATCATTTCTTCTTATTAAGAGATGTACGCCACTTTTTTGTAATTTTGTAATTGTCCAAGTATTAATCTTAAAACTTTTATAAGTTTATTGAAGGTAGTTGCATTTACAATAATATCGTCAAAAAATTGATTACATTAGGTACCTCTTAAGATTTCTTCCATCTTTCTCTGCCAAATCCCTGGTATGTTTGCTGTTTTGTAGACTGCTCTCATAAGACGAATTAGTCCATGGGATGGAGTATTTAAAGTTAAATTAGTCATCAATCGCTAGATGAGTGTAGGCATCTGCGATATCTAAGGCCCGCTGCAAATACGCTTCGTCGCGGCGACATGGGTCGCGCCATGAGCACTGCGCATGCGTCGGCGTCGCTCCTTGTCGCCCGAGCGTGACCTCGTTTTTGCCCTTGGTCGTGGCGACGGAAAAAAACTGGTTTTCAGGCGACGTCGCCTCTATTGAGCTGAATTCAATTGGAAGCGACAAGTGACCAGCGACAACATCGTCGATAGCCAATCAAAACATCTAATTCCTCCATAGGGGAAACCAGTGAAAAAATACAGTGGATGACAGAGAAATGATAGATATTGTTAAGAATGATTATGCAGAAACTGGATATGAAACATTTTGACACTCCATTGTTCCATTTTGCCATTATTATAATTGATGACACTCCATTATTATTATTATTATTATTATTCGTGTTAAATTTCAGTTTATTTTCTTACCTAAAAAATAATTTTTATTTCGAAACAGTTATCTAATTATTTATTACGTACTTTTATATTTAAGTAATTTTGTAGTGTTGTTTTAATATTTTTTATGATAAAGAAATTCTAAATATTCCTTGATTTTATGTTAATTTTTTGTTAATGTTTCATATCCAGTGATGTTTTAAACATTATATGATATAACTGATATTATAATGAATAATAGTTATTAAATAAAAATGAAAAATAAATAATAATTAACAAAGTAATTAATAAATAATAAATAAAATCAAAATAAAACTAGAAATATAAAATAAAATAAAAAGCTGACGTTTCGGATAGAGAATTATCAAAGCAAAAAGGATAATTCTCTAAAAGCAATTAAAATAGAGAATTATCCTGAAGTCTCAGGTTTTTTGTGTCTCGTCCTTTTCTCTTATAAATATCCGTTCATATTATTATGAACAAATAAATTCATGTAATAGTATATATGATTCATCTTAAATTAGCCTGAGAAGCTAAACGTTCGTAAAATTCATCTTATTTGCAAGGGTATCGTAAAATACGGATTTATTATTATTATTTAAACAACACTATAAAAAATATTAAAACAACCCTACAAAAATACTTCAATATGAAAGAACTTAGATAATACTTAAATTACATCATAATTTATTCATAAAATTAATGAAAGGCACAATATTTGGTTTCAATATTTTCATAATTGAATTTTGGATGTTAGCTTATATTTTCTAAGCACCTGTATAGTCTGCACCTGTTTTGTTTTCTGAATTAGTTATTAATTATGATTTTAAAAATGAGATATAAATAAAAACATTAGTTGAAAATAATTAAACCATTACTAACATCAGTTCACAGGACCAAATGCATGAATATTTCACTATCGCATTTATTTATTTAGTTATCATTATGTATATACCATAGGAGAAAAGACGGGTGAGCTGGCGACACTCTTGTATTTGCGGCGGGAAAGAGCTGGCGACAAGCGACAAAGAGCGACAACTGACGTCAGCAGTGTGACCTTGACGAACCCTCCACTGCAGGCGGCGACGGGCTGTCGCTGGCGACCAGGTCGCTCCTAATTTTTATTTGCGGTGGGCCTAAGGTGGCAAAACCAAGCGGGCTTTCCCCATTTTATTGAAGATATCCTCAATTTTTGGTATCGGGTATTCATCAATGATCACTTGTGGATTCACTGTTGGCTTATAGTTTCCGGTAATCCTTAATGCCCACTCCGAGGAATCTACTCTTTTGTAGAAACGTGATTTTAGTTTCTTTTCGATCTCCTGAGCATATTTATCTCTCAATGCCAATGGAACTTCACTTGCTTTAGTGAAGACCGGTGAGGCATCTGGCTTCAGGTTTACCTTTGCTGGTGGTCCTGTTAGCTTCCTGCCAATATTCTTGGCAGATGTCGTCAAATTCATTAAGGACTTGGTCCAATGATGCTTGTTCCGTTTTCGTTGGTTATATTTTGTATTGGCGCAAAAATATTTTTGAAGTTGATTTCATCTATGACCTGTTCGATCCATTCTCGACCAAATAGATTTGTTGCTTTTCCTTCCACAACATAGACTTTCAGACGTTTTGTCATCAAGCCTAAGGTTACGTCAATCGGCATTCTACCATGGCATTGTATTAAATGTCCTGTATAGCTACGAAATTTTCGTTCTGCTTTATGTAACGTTCTGTTCGGCTTAATTTTCTGTAACGTTGCTAAGCTAATAATTGTGCATGGAGCTCCAGTGTCCATTTCCATATTGATTGTATACCCATTTAACATGACATGACATCTAACATGTGACTGTTATTTGCTCCGTCATCCACAATTTTACTCAATGACTGTATAACGTCTACGCCATTTTTATCGTAGTAGTCATAATGTTTTCTTGGAGTAGTTCCTTGGGCTATATTACCTTTCATTGTGATACAATTAGTGGAAATGTGACCTCTTTTCTCACAAATCCAACAGGTTGCTCTTTTGTATTTGTAGTTCTTTGCTGTATGATTTTTGCCACAATGCTTGTAATCTTCTGACTGCTGTTTTCGTGAGCAGTGGACAGGTGCTCTGTTTGTTGTCCTCTTTGTCGTTCTGACGAGGAATGTCGTCGCTGATACTTGTCATTTCTTTTCACATACAGGACAATCACATCCGAATCTTTGGGTCTTTTCCGTAGTCTGATCTGGACTCCAGGTTTCACTCAATCCGATAGCAATTGTGGTTATTTTCGTCGCTTCTAATATCTGAACAACCTTGAAAGCTTCATCAAATGTTTTGGGTTTTTTGATGATAATTTCGTTCCTCATTTCACATGATACTAAACCATGTAAGAATTGTTCAGTTAGCCTTCTGTGTAAGAACTGTTCGTACTCACAATTTGCAGCTCCTTTTCGTAGGTGCAACACAAATTCAGCCACAGTTTCACATGTACTTTGTCTTATCGACTTAAATTTTATGCTCTCTATGTATTTGTTGCTTGGTCTATCATATTGAGCAATTAGTTTATCTTTGACCGCACCAAAATCTATGCATTCTGGATCTCGCGGATTGACAAGGAATTTCAACGCATTATTTAGTTCTGCTCCCATAAATACTCTAGCGTATGATGCATGTTTATTGAGTAGTATCTCACTTAAATCGAGTGTCCATTGGAATCTTTTAAAATAATCCACTACCGATGATCAGACATCACAAAGGGCGGTAATCTGATTCTCTTGTTTGTCTCTGCAATGGGTTCTGCCATAGCTTACTCAGCAGTAGTGTTCACTGATGCGCGAAGTGCAGTCGTCAACATTGCAGTTAGGGCTTTCATTATTTCTGGTTCAACCTCCATTGTTTGGTTTTGATTTTTGACTACACCTCACCAAGATTCGATGGTCTTTCGATTGTACGCAGAACGTTACACTTTTTTGAGGTGTGAAACACAGTCAGTAAAACATGTTTACATTATTTTTTTCCACAGGTAAGACCGACGATGTAGCGGCGTAGCGTGAAGGCAAACACCATTAGCCTTAGGTTTGGGGAGTAGGCCTAGCTAACGAGTGGGCCGTTCTTTTTTCCGGTACCCCACTCATGGCATCAAAATGTTGTGCTCTTATCAGCACAAGGGGTCCAGGTCACTGGTTACCTTAACGCTACTCTACGCTTACACGATCGGCTTACCTGTTAAGTAGTCCTGGAGCATCTTGTACGCTACTGCCTCAGGGGACGAGCACTTACAAACTGGGGAGAGAGGGAGAACACGTCACCAGATTGGGCCTTCATCTTGTGAGAACATACCGTGCTTTCGCCCATGTTTCTCAAATCCCAACAGACTTGTTAGACGTCTTTGTTGGCTAGTTTACCCATTTTCAGAGATTTAAACTTTCTAGAAGAGGTCCTACATTGTAATGGGAGTCTCGATGAAATAGTTAATCTTAGCAAGTTATGTGTCCACAATAATTTCTTCATTTTCGATGGGAATTTCTAACACATGTTAGCAGGCTTACTCCAATGGGGAGCTGCCTAAGCCTGATCTTGGCTGAGGTATTCCTACGGAAATTCGAGAAACAACTCAATGCTTCAGGTTTTAATTTTCCACCAATTTGGTTACGTTATCTTGAAGACATCCTCGCTATATTTGATAGCAAGGTTAGCTTCTTGGATTCATTTCTTTCCCACATCAATACCTACTATCCCTCCATTAAATTCACTGTAGAAAAAGAGAAAGATGGTGTCCTCCCATTTTTAGACATCAAACACATATAAGGTTAAATAACAAATTAAAATTTGATATATACAGAAAACCCACGCACACGGATATTTTCATTCAGCAAGACTCCAACCACTGTTGGAGCCATAAACTCTCAAACTTCATACTTCTGTTAGACAGAGCTATCATCATTCCATTATCTAAAGCATGTTTCAGCACAGAAATAAGTTACATAAAAGAGGTCGCCAAACATAACTATTACCAGTCCACTCTAATAGAAGACAATTTATAACTAAAGTGCGTAACACATCAACCCTTAGGAATGTGAGTGACAAAAGAAGGTTCATCTCTGTATCTTACAACCGAAAATTGTATAAGGGTCTACAGGGAATACTTAAAGATTATAATCTGGACCTTGCCTGCAAAAACCTAAACACGTTAAAGCTTCTACAGGGAAACCCTAAGGATATAGCCCCTCCATTATTACAGTCGGGAATATACGAAATCCACTATAATAATTGTGAGAAGGTTTATCGAGGAAAAACAAAAAGGAATATTAAAACCAGATTCAAGGAACATTTTGCCCATTCAAAATATAGACATCCAGAAAATTCGGCAGTAGCGAAGCATATGCTGGAAACAGGCCACAGCATTTCCAAGAAGAATATCAAATTACTGAAATGCATTAACATAGAACATCTACTAAACTCCTTTGAGATTTTAGAAATCAAGGAGGACACAAGGTTTTTATTGAATTCAGATAGCGCCCCTTCAATTCAGATTCCTGTTACTTTGACCTGATTGTAAAACCTCCTTTAGTTAATAATAATTCTTCTCAGTTTAATTTTGTTATTTTTAGATGATGGGAGGAAGAAAAAAAGGTTTTTGATTTTTCTGAACATTATTGGCTTTGTTGTAATTTATATCTGATTGGCTCCCTACCCCTTGATGTTTCTAAAGCTTGCCTTTCTTATCTTGTATTTCTCTATTTGGCTCCCTTATCACTGGGACATCCAATTGTCCCTGTGGTCAGTGTGGTTTTTGTTTTGTTTATTTTTGGGGTGAAATTCGCATTTTATTCGCTAGCAGGGGAGCGTATATGTGTAAGCCCAACATCGGGCCTGTCTGTTCCGTGCATTGTGCTTTTTATGTTTATTTGTTTTGCTTTTAAAAAAGAAATTATGCTTTTTGTAATGCCGTTTGTCAGTTATGTTTCATATTTGAATAGTTCGGACGCTGCAACAATGGACAGAGTGAGCGGTTGCCTCTGGGACGTTGTTGCTGCACCGTTTCTGACAAATCTTGGAAGAGAACAAAAACAATGATGATTCCCCATGATTGGTTTTTGTTGAATGAGAACGTTCTTTCTTGTTGCATGAGAGGCTATGCAGTGAAACCTGACATGGATTCTCAGGGATTTCGATTCCGTGGCAATAGAGCTGGTAAGTGGTTACGTCACTTCCTGGCCCGTTGCCTAGCGATTCCAAACATAGGTTTAACTTCTCTATGCTTTTCTATGACCTTACACAACATTGTTAAACCTAAACATTGTTAAGCTCTATGGAAAAATACTGTAATGCCTTCCGTTTGCAAAACAGAGTAGTCTCATGTTAGAATAGAATTGAATGAAATTTAAACAGTGAGTTTCACGTTGCTGTTCGTTTATGTTGTCATGTGGACGATTTTACTCTTCTGTTTTTGTTCTCAGTAGAGACCATTAGAGAGAACGCTCATGAATCCCTGCTGGGTTCTGCACTAATGTGTTGCTTCTGTAAATATCGACCAAGATAAGAAGATATCATAACAGATCTACAGGACTGGTGAGATCGTTCGTGTTTTTATTATTATCCCCCCCTCCCCCTTTCGTGCTGTCAGTTATTAGCCAATCAGGAGACATTTCCAAGCGACAAATTTTTTTGATATTTTGGTGACCACGCTCTATGTACACAATAAAAAGGTGACTATGCCCAGGGTGTTACACTGGGGTTACAAATTGGCTGCCGTTAGTCTGGGTAAGCGTGAGTGAACTTCATTCAAGCAGCGTCAAGACTTGAAGAACTGTCTAGTTTGAACTTTGCATATTCTGTGTTTTTAAAAATAGAAAATAGTATTTAAGCATAACAAAGTTAGTGTTCCGGGATCAAGCCTGGAGATTGTAATGCTGTGCTTGCCCCGAGCCTGGCCAAGGGAATAGTTCGAATAATTTGGGAAGCGCACAGCGCGTGTGGCAGCAGTTGCTGAGCCCAAGGTGCTGCCGTGTAAAACATTGTGAGTGACGAGTTTTGGTTTTCATGACGTGGGAGCATCCTGGTGTTGGGAATACAGGGTTATGGCTCTCCTCCCCCTTTTCAGCCTGAGGCTTAACGCAATTTGAAAATAGCCAGAGATTAGAAGTGAAATAAAGGAGGGCATGGCGCCTTCATGTGTCACTCTGGAGCATTGTTGGTTTAAGCATGTGTAAAAAGGGGCAAGGCGTGACATTGGCTGTGCGCACTCCTGCAATACACATGTAGTGCATTTTGAAGCAATTTTTCGTGGCGCTTGTGGTAGGCAGGGAGCAGTCTATGCTTGTGCGTTTTGCTTTCTTCCGTTAGTGCTCATGCAGGTGTAGATATATATTTATGAGTGTCTATATTAGTAGTATGCGTAATTAGAGATGCTTGTTGTGTGTTACATTTATCACTACGTTTTACATTTGTTTTTTCTGTTTGTTGAGGGCCCCTTCTTTTATAATATGCAACTCTGCTGAGGTTTCTGTATTTTGTTCAATTTTAGCTGTTTTATAGACTTAATTAATATGCTTGTCATTAAATTGTCAATGAATCGTTATAACCACACTCTGTTCCTTTAAGTACATTACACCATCACGCGTGTCTAAACAACCCTTGCCACTGTGCTAGGGGGTTGCTCAGGCACAGGCCTTGTGGGTACAAGTCCTGCCCCCATGCATGGGTGGGCACATTCTGGTGCCCGAACAGGGACTCGCCAATCCGGAATTTTCTGGATTTTGGGTGCCTAAGGAACAGGCGGTGTTGTCATGGCAAGTTTACTGTTTTTGTTTTGGTTTTGGATTGACTCACTGCACGTGCACGGAGTAACAGGTCGCTGGGTGCGCTAAGTAAGGTTAGTGGCTGTGGTCAGAACCTTCTGGCGAAGTATCGCCACCATGCATATGGATGGATGTTGGTTTAATGTCCGATGATAGTGGGGAAGGAGGAGGAGCAGTGCCTGGACGGCGGGAAGAAGTGTTTAACGAGCCCTGTCGGGCAAATGGCCAGTTGGGCAAATGGCTGCCCTGCCAGTAAGGAATAAAGGGATGGTGGCCACGGTGGGGGCACTTGAGATACGTGCTCCTATCAGGGGCCTGATGTTTGTGGAGTTGAGCACTGAGGAGGAGAGTGCTATTCGCTGTTTGGTATATGAATTCGGGAGTCAGTTCAGGAATGATGTGGTTGGTGTGCAAGGTGTTAAGGACTTCCAGGTGGAATATAAGGTGGATAAGTTGCACCCAGTGTTCGTGGGGCTGTACGTATACCAGTAAGCTCTACAAAGCAAAATTGCTGGAGCTTGAGCAAGCTCTACTATGGGCGTCGGGGCATTAGTGCGACCGTTTAAAATGTGAGAAAAGGATATTATTGGAGAGGGTTGGCACGCGATGTGACTGCTCATATCAAGTCATGTATTATGTGCCAGCATACGAAGAAGAATTTCACATGCGTGCCTTGGCAACTGCGGGTGAGCACCTCTTATCCCTTCCAGAGGGTCGTTATGGATATTGTGGGGCCTGTGGAACGCTCAAGGGAGGATAGTCATTATATCTTGGTGATGACAGATGTGTTGACATGCTTCCCAGGGGCTGTCCCACTGGCAGACCAATCTGCAACCACAGTGGCCAATGCGTTTACTCAGGCAGAGGTTTGGCTCCAATAAGGAAGTGAAGAAGGCTATCCTGACGTGGTTTCGACATCAGCCTGAAGATTTCTACAGAACTGGTATCCAGATGCTCCCAGATCGCTGAAAAAATTGTATAGAAAAGCAAGGAGAAATAAAGTGTGTGTGTGTGTGTGTTTGTGTGTGTGTGTGTGTGTGTGTGTGTGTGTGTGTGTGTGTTATTTTTTTATTTTTTGATAGTTTCCTAATTTTATAAAAAATAAAGTCCAAGTCAGATTTGAATGTCCTTCGTATTTATCCAAAATTTATGGTTAGTTTCTAGTTAATATATTGAGACTCAATACATCAAAAATCAACGATGTACAGTGAGGTCAGCCTTTTTATAAGATAAAGTGCAGAATGCTAAACTTTCATCAAAGTGTCGGCAGCCATATCAACAAGATGGCTGCCACCACCCTTTTAGAGATTCACATTATGCTGCAAGGAGTGAATAATTTTATCTTATCAGAAATTTATTTAAGCAGCAGAAGGTTAATAAATGATTTTTAAACTTATTAATAAATTATTATTTAGTTGTTTTTGCAACTCCACTTATAAGAAAGCTCTCTTAAGAGCCCTTTGCTTATCAGAACTTTCTTCAACTCTGACTCGTGCATAAGCCGAATGTGGTTTGTAAGGTTATTTATTGGAAAACAATCTCGGCTTATAGACGAGTGCATACAGTACTTTCGGTTTTTGGTTCTCCTTTGCTCAGTTTCGAGGCAAATCAGAGTGTATAATAATTTAGATTACGTTTGTAAAATGAGCTTGTTTAATTTTACAAATAAACTTATAGAATAAACATGATCTAGGGAAAAAAAATTGCATCGTGCATCCTTCAGATTGATTTCAAAAATGTAAGTCGCATTGGGGACCAGCAACTAACAAGTAAACCCCATGAAGTTGTTCGAACACACAATTTTTGCACACAAGCACACCCTGGAAGCAATAGCATTGCGAGGCTGTGGAGCACTCCGGAAGTGCAAAGCTTAACAGACAATGGCGTGAAGAAAGAAAGGAAAATCGTTACGGCGGTCTCCAGAGTGCTCCACAGTCTCGCAATTGCAGTTAGAGCACTGTTATTAAGCATAAAACCTTAATTTTGCTGTACAATAATTAGTCTCGAAATAATTTATAAGTTGAGGTAAGCATCCATGAATACTATTTTTATTTAAAATTCTAAAGCACCGCAATACATACCCCCTCACCAAAGCAACGTATTACTCGACGTTGCACATGAACCAGCCCCATGACGGAAAATTGATGAAGAATACCGAATTACTTAATAAAATGAAATAATAAATTAAGGAAATGGTTTTTAATTACTATACACATTTTTTACTGGAAGGCAATTAGCTAATTTTAATAATTTATTTTTAAAAACTAATTTTGTTTAGAAACTTGAGAATCCATCCAGAATCCATTCTGGCTGTCTAAATCCACTGATTTCATGTGAAGTGGATTCGTGCTTATTGCTGAGTAGTGGAAGAAAGAAATTCCATTAAGCACATTAATACACACAAACCGCTTTAACAATGGATTCCATGTGCTCAAATTTTTTCTTTTTCTCGGTTTATTTTGAAAGAAACAAAATTTCAATTTTCTTAATTTGTAAGCATCTATAGTAGCTTTAGATGAGTAACATATTTCAATTTGGTGGAAATCTGTGACAAGTTTGAGGGATCCCCTTGTAAATGCTATACACTTTCACTACTGTCAGCAGCAGTGTTGCCAACTCAAATAATTTTTCCTACTAAAAGCAAATCGCTAGTTGTTACATAATTTTTTAGCAGAAAATCCGCTACCTTAACAACTGGTCGGCAAAGCGGAGTGAATGATCATGAGCGTTCATAACGACGACGAAAACGGGGAGTTTTTAGATTTAACTCTTGATCACAATCAAAATGGATCTTTATTTATACGTAATCTAGATAATCCATATACACTGCTCAAAACATTTAAAGGAACACTTCTATTAAGCAGCGTGCAGAAGCAACTACGAATAATATGGACAAAATTGCTGTATGTGATCCTTAAAAGATGGTTTATTTAACAATAGAATGCATTATTGAATCAACTGGTGAAGAAACATAAAGAAAAAACAGGAAACTGCAGGACCCCTGCCTAAAACAAAGTGAAATGTCCTTTGGACGTTGTGAGGAGAATGCCCTGTTTCTTCCAGGGATCAGTTTTTGCACCACTCAGTAATGTGTATGCCTACCATGGGCTGCAGTAACCTCCATGCACCTTTGAGGCATGCTCCGTATCAGTCGACGGATGTGATCTTGGGGAAGCCGGTCCCATTCCTCAGTGCCTGGATGAGCTGTTGGAGCGTTTCTGGAGCTAAAGGACAGTGTCGATTTCGCCTGTTAAGCATATCCCAAAGATGTTCAAGGGGATTTAGGTCTGGACTCATTGCAGGCCACCTCATGGTCTGAATGCCATGCCTCCGTAGGAAGTCTTGAGTGACAGCTGCAGTGTGTGGACGAGCATTATCCTGCATCAGAAGGAATCCAGGCCCCATGCCATGTGCAGCAACAATCACATGTTCTTCCAGAATGTCACGAATGTAAACGTCAGCGGTCATTCGCCCTCGGACAACCACAAGATCCGTTCGATGGTCTATTGAAATGCCAGCCCAAACCATAATGGAACAACATCCCATTCGGTCAGTCTCACAAACTTTTGCGTCGGTGTTTCGCTCACCACGTCGTCTCCAGACACATAGACGGCCATCACAGCGGGTCAGGCGGAATCTTGACTCGTCTGTGAAGAGAACAATGCCAGTGGCGAAGCTGCCAGGTGACATGTTGATGTGCAAACTCTAGTCGCGCCTGTATGTGGCTTCCTCTAGTTGCGCCTAGGCACTCGATTTGGTCATCTGGCTCTCAAGCCAACTTCACGTAATCTGTTCTGGATTGTTTGATCTGAAACAGCTACTCCAGTTGACTTCTGCAGGTCATTTCTCAGGTCTCTGGCCATTGAGGTTCTTTGGCGCAGGGCACAAGTCCACACATATCGATCTTGATTGGCAGTTGTTGAGTGTCGACGACCTTGCCAGCTCTTCGTGTGTACTGGCCAGTCGCCTGGAATCGTGTCCACAATCGGAAAATGGCGGAAGAGGACACATTGAGGGCATTTGCCACAGTCCGAAATGATTGACCCGTTTGGAGCAATGTTACAGCTCTCGCAGCTTCTACTGCTTCAAGATGCCTTCGTGGCATGTCAGACCACTAACAACAACATTCCAGGAATGCCTGCGCCTTCTAATGTTCGGCCGTTATCTCCAAGCAAAGAGTGTACTGGCATGTAACCACTTTGTTTTCCGGGGGGTTATATTGCTATGCAAATTTCTCAGAACATCTGGCAGCAAAATGTTTTGGCTTCAACCATTTCCTTTGAGGGAGATAGTAGGTTTCATGTTGCAGAAGATGAATTGCTAAAAAGTATTATTTACGCCCTCTTTAGGGGATTCTACAAGTGTTCTTTAATTGTTTTGAGCAGTGTATTTAAGTTCCAAGGGTGATTCTTTCGACAGTTCGTTGGAGAAAACTACAGCATTTATTAACATCATTTTGGTCTTAAATGAACGGTCTTGGTACATGTATGAAGATTTGTCAAATTTAGTTTTTGCGTCCCTAATTACAATTATTTAGCGGTAATTTTCAATTCAAAATTGCTTTAAGCCCATGCGTAATGATAGGATAAAAATTGAAACAGTTTTGCATTGTTGTTGCATGTTTAACCATTGTTGGCGGCGGCTTGAAGCACACGACGGAACTGAAACCTCACACGAAACATCGATAACAATAAACAACAATACAGGCAAAAACGGATGGAGATGGGTTTTTTACGGGTCCTGTCTAGTAATTAATTAAGTTATAGATTTAGTATACAAATGAAATGGAACAATCAATAGAAATACGATTGGCCCTCTCCTGTAGTTGCTGCTATTTGAAAATGGCAGCTGCTGAAAACCAAAACTGAGGTCTTCATACCAAATGTAACTTCAAAAAGTTCATTAAATCGGTAATAGATTACTAAAGGGTATCATTAAACATGCCCTTGTTAAATTTATTTTTTCGCTATTTGTAAATTGTTAACTGAAAAATATTAACATGTAAACAGTCATTTTTGCAAAGTATTCATAAATATGTTCGTTAATTTGAGAAGTTCACTATTGTCAGGGTCATTGCAACAAGAATTTACTGTATATGACTGCTTTTTTTTACATGTGTTCAGTCAAAGAAATTTCGAAATGCATCAGCCATTAAATTTGTTACGTTAAGTATTGTTTTGTGTCACTTTATTTCTTAATTATTCATATGTGCAATACAATATCCAATAATGTATCTTTCTTTTTTTTTCCCTCTAAAAATTTAACAGTGCATTAGTTTTAAATATGCAAAATAAAATTTTCATTTTTCTTTTTAGCTTCTGAAACGAGAGTATGGTAATTTGTTGACAACTCCTGAAGAAGGTAATCAAAAAAATTTTTTTTGGAGGGGAGGGGATGGGGGTGAGGGTAAATGTAATCAGGAGATTTCATTTAGTACATTAAACTCTTGATAAAAACCTAAATTTTTGACCCAAAAAAGTGGAAAAGCTGTAGGACTCGAGGATAAGTCGAGGCAAAATTAAAAAAAATAAAAATTTAAACAGTTGAAACAAAAAGAATATGAATGAGTACCAAAGAGAAAAAAGGTATCTTTCCATAAGGTATCTTTTTTTCATAACCAAAATAAGTAACTTAGTGGAATTTTTTTTTTTTTTTAGTCTTAATAGAGTACAGTCAGTCGTTTATTAAAAATAAAAAGTATTTAATTTTGAACAAAGACAAGAATGAAATCTTATTTTAACTTTTCACCGTTATTACAAATTTATTTTGTGACAAGTAATGTCAGTGCGTTAATTTTATTTTAGTTGGATTTTAGTTAATCGAACGTTTATTTGTTTTAAGGCTTAGTCATTAAGTTTAGTTTACTTGGCTTACTTGTTTGAAGTTTTATATGCTAAATTTTATTAATGTTAAGTTATTGTTTCGCATTGTTGCATTTTAGTGTCCGACTACAATTGGGATGGAGTGAGGAAACAGCATTTTTGCGAGATGGGTTTCTCAGAGGGAATGCTGTTTTTCTCATGCAGATTGTTGCGTTGAGGTTGCATTTAAAAAATAAGCAAAAGTTGGACTTAATTAAGGATTATCCTACTAACGAGAGAGTTTGTTTTGAGCTGTGCTCATGAATGTTGGAGCCATCGTTTTTTTAAGTTTTCAAAACTGATCCTTAAATAGGAAACATTGCAACAGGCATTGATTGTTAAATATTATGGATGATGATGTGATGCTATTATTGTGTAAGTTTTGCCTATGAATGGGGTTTTATAACCTGAGGAATCAACGTGGAGCGATGTTCGAAAACATAAACAAATTGCCCAAGTTGAACTGTGATGTTCTTTTGTTTTCTTTGCTCTTTTTTTCAAATGCAGAATCCTGATTGTAAGCCCTGGTATAAGCTTCTATTGCCTTTACGGGCTGTATACTGCAATTGGTGAGTGACTTAATTAAGGAATTTTGAAGGGGTAAATCCACATCGGGAATAGTGTCCTGCAAACCTCTGTTGTTGATGCCCGGCAATCGGCTGTTGTTGATTTTGTCTAGAGCTACAGCCCAGTATTGATAAATGCGTGTAGGCTAGTGACACTTTTGTGCACAGGAATTATCCTCCCAGTGACTGGACGGAACGAATGATGTGACATTCCTATTCCTGGTGCCCATTTCAAATGATATTTGAACGTTATTGTGTTTTATGATGCATGTATTTTGCTGTATGGGTTTGATAAGTAGTGGTCATTGACCTAGACTAACCGATTGTAAGGTGGAACAAGGCTCCCTCTCGCCACTTAGGGAATGCTAACTGCTGGGGATGAATGAGCTCGCAACTGCTACAGTCACTTACGGTACTAAGCAGTGGGTATTGAAAGTGGGTTGTTCAAGGAACTGTTAAGAGTTTGTTGTTCGGCTCTCTTAGAAATTAGTAGGTGAAGGGATTCCGCCACTGTGGCTTCTACCAATTAAATTAGAAACGGATAAAAGGATTACAGTGATCTCCTCTTTGTTTAAAAAAAGGAATCACGTGACGCTATCTAGTTGTTTTGGGCGTCTGCTTCGAATGTATGGTGCCTGGGTGCACTGGTCTACGGTTAATTTTACAGTTGTACTTGGAGACACAGCAACATGGTTGTTACTTTGAATAGGGAAACAAAAATAAAATGCAGTAAGCAAATGAGCTCGAAATGTCAGTGTTAAACTTGAATGAAATATTGATTAGGGATTTGAAGCCATAAATAAAAAGAGCCATTATAACTCTTTTGGTATCAAGATGATTTAGTCCATGGTGACCAATGACTTGCTCATTTGACATGGATTTCATGTACTCTAGTGTACGGCATATTGAATGTCGAATCTTTATGGAGATCATGTTGTCAATTAACACAAATTTATGCATTTTCAGTTTAATGTTTTATGAAAATTACGTTTTTGATCAAAGACCCTACCACCCAACCAGACTGCTGTTATTAAGCCCTTACACAAGCCCAAGAACCCCCTTCAGAAAAACTTCCGCGTGGGTGGCTCTGGCCTCCGTTGGCCCTAAGTGGCCAGCGTCCCGCAGGGAATGTCACAACTTAACAATTTCTTTCTTTTTATTTTATTTTATTTTATTTTTTTATTTTTTATTTTTTAATTTTGAACAAAAACAAGAAAGATGCAATTACAGTATTCACATGCGTTTTTATTTTTCGAAATGATATAGTGATTATTTACGGTATGTAATAATAAATATTCATTATAATTTATTAGCTTTCTTTATTAAACATTTTTGGACGATTTTCAGGACATGTTTGGTATAAACGCAGTGACAGTTGAAAAACTTTAAATGATTGAAATCTTATTTCATTTTTCACCTTTATTTTACAAATTTACTTAACATGATGCCTGTATTATTCAATTATTAACAATATTCGACTAAATGGAGGCAAGATGAGAGAATTTTTTTGTTAAGTTATAAATGACATGTGATCGCAGTAACTTTTTATAAGAATGGTCGTTGTCATCTTGTTTTTGGAAATTGACTTATGCATTAGCTTTTGACAACGGAAAAGTGGATGGAAAATTGAGGAAAAAGATGTGAAATAATGCTTTGATTAATGTACAGTATATTGTACACTCTAAGGTATATTAAATTTTTTATGCCGTCTTTGTATGACCCCCCCCCCCTTCGCATCCTAGTTTACCTGGTTTTATTACCGTATTATAATCTGTTGATTATTATACGCAGTTATCACATGAATTTATGATGGCGACCGGAGCGGTCACGTTTTGAACACGCTCTGTTAACTCACCTGCAGCTTTATGATGGTAGACTAAACGAATTACTTTTGCCATTTAAGTGATGAACAGTGCTAGGAATTAACTGAATCTATGGACTGCATTAGCTGATAACAGTTAAAGATTTACCATTTTAGAGCGGCCGTCGGACTCCTGGTCTTCTTACGAGATTCGCACAACTACACTCAGGTGATAGACGAGACATTATATATTCTTAGTAGATATTAATTCGAATTTTGTATCCCTTGCTTCAATTACCTACCTGACCTGTTTAAAAATGCCACATGAAGAAACAAATAAATCAAAAAAAGCAGATAATTTAAAATCAAATGCTACCCGTAGTTTTCAAACATTTGAACTCTCCCGGTAAATCATCGGACAGGCCCACTGCTGAAGCAGTGGAGGGGTTGGTTAACGCATATATTGCAGATGACAGTTTTCTAGAATGATTGTTGGAAAAACTACTGGTAAAATATGGAGAGAAGTTGGAGTCTCGGTTGTCAGATTTAAATAAAAAAGTGGCACCTCTTCTATATTCGATGGATCAGACCATGACTCAGATGGCTGAACTGAATACCAGCATCCAACAGCATGCAAACCGACTCGATACTATTGAAACGGCATTGTTTGTCGACGGAGTTTCACAATTAGCGGTGCTGAAGCAGAAGATTGATGACCTCGAACAACACTCGAGACGAAATAATTTAAGGTTCATCGGTATTGAAGAAACCCCTGCTGAGGATCCATATGCCTTGATAGCTGATATATGTAAGACTAACCTAGACATCCAGTTACAGCGATCCGAGGTGGTTGCAGTGCACAGACTCGGACCTAGGAATAGTAAATCTACTAGACCCATAATAGCTAAATTTGCAACCACTTCGGTCCGAGATCTAATAGTAAAGAATTGGCGATACCTGCGACCTTCTACTGTGGTGATTCTCGAAGACCTAACCAGCTACAGGTATAATCTCCTTCGGACCGGGAAATCGAGACTAGGCCCTCAGAGAATGTGGAGTGCCGGTGGAAAAATATTCGCCAAGGATTCTTGTGGCCGTCCTACTAGGATTGTAACTGTTGCTGATTATCAGCATGGTGAAACCATTTAATTTATATTGTGTAATTTATTATAAGTTTATTTTTTAGTTAAGGTAATCCAATACTTTATTGGTTTAAACTAGCTATGAGCATGATCATAGATTTTACATATAACTTATATAACATGTATGCCTGTTTGGTGAGTAATAACGATAAGTACAGCCATCTTACTTAATTGTTTGTTTAGATAACATAAGTAAAGACTAACTATTTAATATCCGCACTAGATGGCGGATTTGTTTTTATATAACCTTCCTATATCAATGAATGAAGCTAACGATAATATTGCTTCTATGAAGCTCGATGAAAACGAATTTTCAATTTTTTTTATAAATATAAGAAGCATTAATGCCAACTTTGATTCTCTTTTAATTAACCTAAAAAGTTTAAGTTTGGACCCAACTTTAATAATATTAGCTGAAACTTGGTGCAAATTGCATAACCAAATCCCTACTTTGGAAGGATATCAAGTCTATTCCTTATGTAGTACTGATAAGCAAGATGGAGGTCTGTGCATATATGTGTCTAATGCATGCAAATGTAACGTTAAGGAATCCATAACACTAGTGACTTCAGATTACGAGGTCCTAACCATAAGAATGGGAGGAAATAGACTTATTTCTGCTTTTTATCGTCCCCCCTCAGGAAGCTTACAGATATTCAGTACGTTTTTAACAATTCTTGTCCATGATATGGCCCGTACTAGATCGGAATTTATGATAGGGGACTTTAACATAGATGCTAGTAAACCTTCGGTTAGTCTGAGTCAATTTCAGGACCCCCTTATTCATACTGGACATTTTCCAGTTATAAAATCATACACACATTACACTGTTTTTCACCGTTCTTACTCTGTTACGCCACATTTGGCACACCAAAGTTTAGTAATTCGCTTGATGTGAGCATCAGCGACCATTTTCCTATATTGATCATATTTCCAACTAAATTAAATACAAACACGAGGTATAGTACAAATCTACCAAGAATAATAACCAACAATCGGATTATTGCATTTAAGGCTTACCTAGAATTAATCAACTGGTCGGATATTTTAGAGACGACTTCAAGTAGTGAGGATTTGTTCGCCCAATTTAACGCACATTTTAACTTGGGGTGGAATAGATATTTTACTAGAACGTATTATAACAAGCATATCACAAATAATACCCCTATAGGCAGGCCTTGGATTACATCTGAATTACTTCTAAAAATAAAACGCAAGAACATCTTATATCTAAAATCTAGAAGAAATCCAACTTCAGATTCAATTAAGAAATATAAACAGTATTCTAACTTAGTTAAAATGGAGATACGCCAAATAAAATCAGTTTACTATGAGAAACTATTTAGTAATCTTAAGTCTGTGAAAAATAAGTGGAACTTATTAACAACCTTGGTAAAAGGGCGGAAGCGTGAAAATACCCCCTTTGATACTGCCTCTACTCCTAACGTAAACGATCTAACAGAATTCCTTAGAGTGATGCTCCCAGAAGCTGATGATGGTAACATAACATGACAACCGGTATCCGATTTAAATTATGGTAACTTTACGTCAAGTTTTTTTGGTATCCCTACTACACCAGACGAAGTTAGCAGTACAATTGCTGGGCTCAAATCAAATCCATCTCTCGATCCACTGGGGTATAGGTCTGATGTTGTAATTGCCCTTAAACAGGTGATAGCTGAACCCTTCGCTAATATATTTATCTCCACTTTATTATCAAGAGAATATCCACCTATTTTGAAGTTAGCACGAATTACTCCAATACATAAGAATGGTGACATTACTAACTACAAAAACTACAGACCAATTTCATCGTTACCAATTTTTATTAAAGTTTTTGAAAAACTATTTCACAAGCGACTGTTACAGTTTATTATCGATACTGGGTTTATCCATCAAAGCCAGCATGGTTTTATACCGCGCAAAAGTACAGATACAGCCTGTTATGAATTGACCGAGTTCATTACTTCTGAAATGGTGGAAAACAAACTGGTAGGAGGACTGTTTGTGGATTTTGTCTTAGCATTTGATTCTGTTTCAATTCCACTGTTATTACTGAAGTTATGCACTCAGTACCACGTAAATGGTCCTCCTTTAAATTGGCTTTCAAATTTTTTGTACGACAGAAAATATTACATGAGGTATGAAAGTACGGAGTCACCACAAGTTACTAGAAATCACGGAGTACCTCAGGGATCAATCCTGTCACCTCTTCTATTCGCCCTTTTTATAAATGATCTCCCCACTAAATTTGTACATACTAAGGTCATTATGTATGCTGATGACGTGGTACTGTTGACCGCTCATAAAAATCCCGTGGAGCTCGTCTCACGTTTGAATATGGCGTCATTAGAATTAGTCACATGGTCGGCATCAAATAACATCAAAGTTAATACCTCAAAAACTAAATTTATGATATTTTTCCAAAAGAATAAGAAACTGGTACCTCAAAATCCTGTAGTTTTATATAATGGCAAGTCAATAATCCAGGTGGATTCCTTTAAATACCTAGGTCTAATATTACAACATAATTTAAATTGGGATAAGAATATCGAAGCCCTGATGTTTAAAGTAAATTGCCCAATGGGATTAATCTCAAAGCTACCTCGTAAGATCTTAATAGTATTGTATTACACATGGATACAATCTAGTTTATAAAAGAAATAAAAAACTCTTTCACCACAACAAAAATTAAGGAAAAATACAACCTGAACCTGGAAGTGCTTTTCGACAGCAAGGCTATCATTCAGCAGGGACCAAGGAGTACACTAGTGTCCAACAAAAATTAACGAGTTTTTTTAGTAGTTAGCTTGAATTACTAACTAGGTTTTACAGATATTGCATCTTGTTTTTTGACAGCACCCAGAATTAGCAAAGTGTACTATATTAATATAATATAGTACTATATAATATTATATAAGAATAATCTAATTTAGGCTTAAGTAAACTAACCATTTTAACTTTTTGTATTGTAGATATTTTTTGTATCCCCTTAGGTCTCACATGTCGTCTTTGGCCATACCTGATCTAGGGGTTACAGGTGTATTAAACTTTCTTTAAATAAAAGTAAATAAAAAATATTCATAATACACAGTTCGAAAGTGTCGGTAGCCATATCAACAAGATGGCCACCACAGATGTGGTTCGGAAATCAGATCACCCCACAGACTTTTAAAGACTTTTAATATCTTGCAAAGAGTGGATAATTTTATCCTATCAAGAATGGGCATGAAATTTATTTACGAAGTGAAAGGCTAATAAATGAGTTCTAAAAGTAGTAGTAATTTATTTTTTAGTTTTTTGTAAACTCTACTTAAAAACGCTTCTTCAACTCTGACCCATCCATAAGACGAAGGAGGT
>JAHWFO010112126.1:374600-401642 GCA_023313115.1 Rhysida immarginata | reverse complement strand
GCATCCCCTGACCTAAACGTTGCTGAACATTTTGGAGCAGTGTTAAAAGACGCAGTGGAATCTTTAATGATTCAAGAACGTGGTGAAAATCGGTATTCTCGAGACCTTCTAATAGGACACCTGACATCTGTGCTGAAGGACATGGAGTACGATACTGCTCTGTTTGAGACACTCCTCCGCTCCTAACCGAAACGGATGCGTGCTGTTCGAGAAGCAGGTGGTGGCCACACTAAATATTGATGTGATAAAAGCAGAAATAAACGTACTTTTTGATTATCAACCGCAGAACATTCCACTTAGTTTTGTTTATTTTCCAGACCCCTAGCAAAAGGTTATGCACAACCCTGTACAACTATTTCTGCAGCCCATATTCAAAAAGTTAGAAAAATCGTCAATTTGATTATTGTGAATCAATAGATGAACAAATAAAAAATAAAACAAAGTATTCAACGCTTAATCGAACTTTTGCTTTACTGTCATGAAAGATTGACTTTAGGTAATATTCAAACAAAACAGCAGGAATGTATTACTTTAGCTGAAAATCCAGCAGCGGTTGCAAAATAATCAAAAAATTAGAATATCTCAAACCACTGGTTCAAAATATTTCATATAATGTCAACTCAACTAAAAAAAAATTATGAGGCCAACAAACGCCATATAAAGTAACGCTCAATATCGCGTTGCATCCCATCATACTTGAATCACTGCTCGTACTCTGAATGGCATACAATTTACAAGTTCAGCACACTTGTTTTTTGTGATCCTTGACCAGGTATGTTACAAAGCTTCAATAAGTTCTTTTTTATTACATGGAGCTTGAAGTTGAAGCGTCTTTTTCATGTACCCCCATACATTCTCGGTTGTGTTGAGATTCTGAGAATTCGACGGCCAAGGAAGTACCTGCACGTTGTATTCTTTTATCCATTTCATGGTGCTTTTTGCCGTGTGAGACACCATCCTGTTGAAACACACACTCGTCATCACACAACTCTTCAGATGCAGGAATCATGTAGTACTCAAGAACATCTTGATATACTTGTGCATTAACACGTCCAGTGAGAACATAGTTTCCCAACACCTTCTGAAGATATGCATCCCTACAACATGACACTTGGTGCAAACTTGACGGACACATTCTCTGGTGAACGCCTCTTCTTCTTTTAACCTCCACTCCCGTGGTCCTTGTTCACCAAAGCATAGATTCATCGCTGAACAGGACATTTTTCCAATCTTCCTTGCCCCATAATAACCTTTGTTTACACCATCTCACCCGAGTTTGATGTTGCTTGCGTGATAACAAAGGTTTTGTTTTCGGAACTTTTGAGTGGTACTTCAATTTACGAAGTCGTCGTAAGGTTGTTGACTGGGATACATTGATTCCTGTTTTTTTCCAAAGCAAATGGAGATGCTTGACAGATCTAAAACTGTTTTCTCATGATTCTTCAGATTCCTCTTTCTTCTCGAGGTGTGATGGCCTGCTTTCTCCCACAATTTTTTGTTATTTGATAAATGTCCACAGGTTTTGTACTGCTTCAGACATCTTGACATGGTAGCTTGCGAACATTTCACGGCGGCAGCAATCTGCTCCTGCGTTTTTCGACTTTTATGAAGAGGAAATATTTCCCCTTTCTTTGCTGGTGTGATGTTAGGTTTTCGACCCATGATTCAAAAGCAGTCAATCCGAAGCAGCCAAGTGTCCATAAGGAAGTTGTTCACAGGGTACCGCCTTTTTATAGCAGTTCCGACTAATGATATGCAATTATTCTGAAATTTTGAACCAGTGGATTGGATATTCTAATTTATTGAATTTATCAGTTTCTCGTTTTCTTTCCTGATAGATGATTAATTTTTTCTGGTTTGCATGATTATTAAAGGTACCATTATTAGTCTTTCATGTCATTAACGCAAAATTTTAATTTGCGTTCGATACCTTGTTTTTTTTCCGCCCATTTAGTGATTCACACATCACCTAAATTGATGATTATTCTAATTTTTTGGGTACGGGCTGTATTCATAATTCATCGCTTGGTAGAATCAGTTATCCTAAGAGAGATTGTTGGTTTGCTTTTTTTGAAGTGACCTGTCTCTCTATTGTTGCTATCTCACTTATCATTGTAGGCTATGGCATAGTGGAGTTTTTTTGCTCTCTGGCATGACTTGCCTATTTAATAAGTTCCAAAACATATTCTACATTAATAAAGTACATTAAACCTCATTGCAGTTTTGGAGACTTCATTCCATTGAACAACAAATGGTTATGGGCCTAGCACGCCTCCACCGCGCATACTAGGAGTTGGAAGAGAGCAGTCGACTCAACAATTGAACTGTGCGAGCGAGACAATGCAATTGAAAACAAGAGCCATCGACATCCAATGTAAACTGTGAATAATACCACATTCTTAAGTGCTAATGCTGAACTGTTTATCTCACAAAAAGAGTACTTATATGTACCACATTGATTAACATTGTAAAGAAAATTTTGATATGTGGAAATTACAAATTGAAGCCGTTCTTGAGGAAAACAATGAATGAATGGGATTATGTTAATGGAACCCTCCCAAAGCCACGGGGAGAAGGCCAAGATCCCAATGCAGCAGCATGGAAAAAGCAGATCAAAAATCAAAAGCAGATTTAATCTTGGATATGCGTTCTTACGAATTAAGCCATGTAAAACGCTGCAAGACATCTTTGATGTGTGGTCAAAACTACACAAAATATATCAATCAAAGGGATCTGCCAGAGAAACAATCCTCCTGAAACATTTATTATTAACCAAAATGACTGATGGTGAAAATGTACTGAAGCATATTATAAACTTGTTTGATACAAAGGACAACCTAACTGAACTTGGACTTAGAAGTGCCTGATTATTTATTTACCATTCTACTACTTCAAATTAAGTAGCATTAAAATACAATTATAATTGATACAAAATTAAACAATAGTGACACTTAAAAAATTCTAAAAACTGTAATACATTATGGATAGATCAGGGATCTATCTAAGGCCAATTTGGTACCGTTTAAGGGTACCTTCCCAAAATTATTTTAAGTGGAAACCGTATCTTCACAAAATTATTTTGATCGGAAACTGTATCTTTACAAAATTTTAACTCTTGTTTATCAACTTATTACCGTCAAAAATGGGCGTTTATCAATGTAAATAATGTCAATTCAAATATAAAAGCAAGTTTTTTTTAAAATTAAACCCAGTGTTTTATATTTTTTTGTTAAAAATTTTCACAAAAATCTAGGTATTTTCACAAAAATGGTTATGGATTTTGAAATTGTAGATAGACCCCTGTAGATGTATAACACAATAATAATGTCTCTTTATCTACAACGATGTAAAAAGGAATACCTGTATACATATTTTGAAAGCGGTGACCATATTGCTTTCATCATTCAGCAGGGAATGAGAGGGAAATAAGAATTGTTGCTTTTGGCCATTAAGTGATATTTCCGGTATTTTATCTTCTGTCGTAATTAGCTGTTAATCTGGTGAACCATTGCAGGGTTCTCCCCAGGCCCTTTTAAACTGGCTCGCCGCCCGGCTGATTTTGGCGACCGCCCGGCTGAATACACGAAAACTGCACACAACTGCATAATATTTTATTTGTTTTTAATTTTTGTCCGCCCGGCTATTTTATCTTTTCATCCATCTGATAAAATTTTCTGGGGAGAACACTGCATTGTATTAATGACGAATCATTTATGGGGCCATTGTCCTGATTTGGTAGTCGATCTTTCTATGTTTTTTGAATTTCAATGCTTTCGAATGAGTATAGCAGATATTTCAACAGAATATTTGTGCTTTCCTTGTTGAAATCGTGTTTCAATGGTGGATTTATCCGTTCTACCGAATCTACGATAGGCCAGGTGTTCTTTAATAAAAATGTTCCTCCTCGTCTGGCCTATGTAGACCATAGGACAGTGATTGCAAGTGATTTCATATACATGTATTTGAGATTTTTCTATGTGTGGAATAATATCTTTGGGATTCCTAAGTATTTACCTTAAATATTACCTTAAATCTTCTTGTATAATGTGATTCACTTTTTTGGTGCAAAAAACCAGCGAAAATACTATCCTCTTGTATAATTTGATCCCCATTTTTAGGATATTTGCTTGGGCTTTTTATAAGAGTAGCTCTATACATTTGGCTAAGAAATTATGTAAAGGACATCTTGGTAAATCTTGCACATGCACATTTAAACATGATTTTGTAAAAAATGTTCATATTTCATCAAATACTTAATATTTTTATATTCTGATTGCACGGCGTTGTCTCTACTGTAGTTTGTCAAGTTTCCTGAAAATGGCATTGCATTGAGTTGAAAACCCTGCATGTTATAAAGAAAAAAACTTGCAAAAACATTTCAATTTTTTTTTTTTTTTTTATAAAGAAACCTTTATAACTCCATGAATATACGTGCTATTCTTATACAAATGGACCAGATAAGTAAAAGAAGCCTCCTAATCATATGGTATAGCTTCAAAGCATTTCAAGCCTTATTTTTTACAAGCAGATCCCAAACATTATTTTTTTTCTTCAATTTGTTGCTGGTCTCCTATTTGCCTTCGGGGCAAAACCTTCACTGAAGTATATGAGATGTAACCTGCTCTTTACACTCCTAAAATTTCAGGATAATTTGTCAAGTATTTTTCTAGATATTCGACAAAACATCTAAAGTGATCTATATCCAATAAGTGATTATAAAAAAATTACGTGCCAAGGTTGATATTCCAAGATTTTATAGGCATATTAAATATCCAAAGGGTGTAGAGAAAATTCCTGAAAACTGTTGAATAACTTTTGAACAAAAAGAGTTAGCGCCACAAAAGTTACCGTAATTTTCGGCAGTAACACCGCGGCAGCAAAAATGTAACATAAATGTAACACACACACACACACACACACACACAAACACAAACACAAACACACACACACACACACACACACACACACACACCCATATACACACACACAATCGGTAATCTAAAGACAGTTTTCTTATATGCTTCAATAAAAGTAATACGCATTTGAGCAGGAAAAATTTTTTAATTTCGTACATATAATATATTTCTGCATACATTTCCTCCAGCGTCGAGTCCTAACTGCCTCGCTGCTGCACGATTGCTCTTAGGCCTTTTCAATCTTGGCTGTTAGTTTTCCGTTCAAAAGCTGCTGTATAGCTTGCACGTCGCTTTCGCGAATTTGAAACATACTCTGCTCATGGTGAAGATGTACTCCATCATGCCCTTGCCTATAATAATAATAATAAATAATATATAATAAAATACTGGTGTTTCTAACACTTTTCAAGCGTTCTCGTGATCGTTTAGCCCCGTGCACGCGCTCGTGAATCTTTCTGATAGTCAGCCCCGAGCGTTAAAACGCAAAAATCTACGTACGAGAAAAACGAAACTTTAAAGAAAATTCGAAACCTAAGAGAAAAAAAATTTTATAAAATAAAAAATATAAAACAATCTTCGCTTTTATCTTTAGCTCCTTCGCCCCTACCATGTATCCAGCTATAAGAAATTTTAATTAAAAAACAGAAAAGAAATGCGCCAACAGGCAACTTGTTTTCCTTAAAGACAAATTGTTTCCAGTTTTCAGTACACCCGTGTGCGTGTGCGGAGTTGGCCGTTGTTTAGCGAGAGCGTGGGAGTGCGCGACGTTGCCTTCACCTAAAAGGGAAGATTTTTCCTAAAAAAACGTGTATCCTGACGTGTTTCGTGCCTTCAGATTCATTACAAAACTATAAACACATTCGGAACAGACTTCGAGATGGGATATGCTTTCACTGTCTGCCATTATTGCGAAGCGAAAGTGATCAGGCGCCCTTGAACGTGATCAGATTTGAAAGTTGCGAAAGCGGCTCTCAATCACGAGAAAGTAAAGGCACATCACCGGCCCACTGGGTTTTTTCCTGGCGACCCGGTTTTGTTCAATCCGCCGCTGTCGATGAATCATCACGCTCGTTCACTATCGGAGTGAATTTTTAATTAAAAGGATGTGATTTCATCGATAAATTCATCAATAAATATAAATCAAGTAATATATTGTCACTACTCATTTTATGTTGTTGAGAAAACGATATGAAGTAGGCCTAAAATCGTGGGTAGATTTTTTTTTTAATTTTTGTAAAATCTCCGACAGTAGCGCCGTGGTGGCTGATACGCCACACATGCCAAAATTTTCACTTTTATTAACAGAAACGCCATGGCACTACTACCGAAAATTATGGTAAGTCTTTTTATAGGAATGTGGCCATGCCCAATAAAATAAAAGTATTCTCAGCATCCCTAGTGGAAATGCTGAGAAGTTACAAAAGCTAACTTTTGAACTATGAAAAGTAGAGAAAACATACAAATTACAAAGGTGTAGAGCATCACCGATTTAGTAGAAATTCACTCTTGCATAAAGGAAACAAAAACATAAAACTTGTAAAATGGGGGAGAAAACTCTGATAATGGAACATCTTCTCGACACCATATGTTGGAATGTTCACATGCGGAACACAAACCGCAGAAAATAGCTCTTATTTCGTTGGTGTACTTGCCACAATGGAAGATGAATAATGTTAAACAAAATTATCACTAAATGCCACTCTGATCTCTTCTTCTGGCCCATATATAGATTTTTCTGGTAGGATACAAAATTTGCTTATTAAAATCTTTACAATAATGGTAAAAAGAGTTGAAATGGTCAAAACATAAGTCAATTTTGCACCATCCAAATCTAATGATTTTGTATTTTTGCTGAAAAGTACAATGTCTTAAATTCTTATCAAAGCAAAATTTAAGAGCTGATACAAAATTCAATCGTTCTTCGAGATAGCCGCTCTTAAAACATCAACGTTGAAAACATGGTCATGAATCTTGGAGAAGAACATTGATGATGATGATGATGATGTTATTCAGCTGACACTTTAGTCTGCTGGTGTTATTTTTGGAAATGCCTGTGTGTGACATCTCATGGACTATGTGATGGGCCACCCCCACACCCTTAGGATTAATGCAATGTTAAACCTGGTACCAACGGGATTCGGGACCTGGATCAATTGGACAAACTGGACTCGATACTTGGTTTAAGATAAGGCAAACTCATTTATTTTCTTAGCAAAACAACAAAATGGATACACATCTAACATTTAGCAATAATAAAACATTTCCCCTGGCTCCTCAGCAAATTACACTACTACTATCTAAATTAACGTCTAAAGCTTAATGTCATTAAATGCTATTGTCGATCACTGATAGAAGAGTTTTGGTACCGTTTATTCCCAAGGAGGATCGCGACACGTGATAGCATAGAAATAACATAGAAAGAGCGAACCGAGAAGAAACAAATTATACACGATTGTCAGTATTACTATTAAATACTGCGTTAGTATTATCGTTAACAAAGACTTATTATTATTAAATACTGTGTTATCAGAGTGTCTAGCAAAACGATTTTGTAAATTCCCTGACATTTCCCTGTTGTTCATGTAATTTCCCTCACCATCGGCAGCAAAATAAATCTATCTTTATAAAATACTAGCGGAACTCGTGTGAAAATATTTTTACACAAAAAATGGGAATTAATATTATTTTACGCCAGAACCCTCCAGTATTATGTTTGCTTTTATCGTTCAGCGATATCTAATCATACTGCTATTGAATTTCGTAAAATCCTTTCTTAGTTTCTCAACTAAATTTCTTATTAATAGCCTCAGCGGTTTCAGTTCGGCGATGTTGATTAATATAGATTATTGACACAATTATCGATCCTATTTCGCATTTTTTCCTGATTTTGTAAAATTTCCTGTTTTTTTTTTTTTGTTTTTTTTTGTTTTTTTAATACAGGTGAAAACTGTTGAACTTTTATGAGCAAAATATCTGAATAGACTGCTATTGGACTGCAAAATTTGAATATATTATAAGATTCCAGAATCTCTAAATGTAAATAATATAGGCTGAAATATTTGTTGATTCAACAAACGAAGCAGCTCTACGCGCTGTCCGTCTCGCTTTATCATCCTTTGACTGCCATAATGCGACCCGCGACACTAGCGCCACTCAAAACAAAGTGGCATCCGTGAACGAGGATAGTAAATGTTATAATCGAGCAGGAGGTCAATTCCATGCAGTTAGCTATGCAGCTGTTCGATAATTGTAGCAATTAATGGCGTAGGGAACGTTTCGATTTGCTACGTGGGCATATAATACCTTGAACAAGTTTGCATGAGGGGTTCCGCACAAATATTTACAAAGACATGTACGAGAGTGCAATGTGCTCCTTTTTATCTGCCAGAAAGAGGACTGGCACCAGAATCTCTTCTTGGAGAGCCCCTTGATACAACACACGCTTTTAAGTAGAAACTACTCCACCAGTAGCCGCAACAACGGCGTTTTTGCTAAAATCAAGCGCATCGTTTTGCGCTAAAAGAACAACCTGGCCAAGGGATACTTCCATTGTCAGCTAGCATAGAAGGTGCCTTGACACTTAACTGCTCGTTACGAAACTATAATTACAGGCTACAGACTGAAATTAATTTTAACACAAAATACGAGAGCTCTCTGAGTTATTACAATGGGGTGGGTACGCGAACTTCTCTATAACGCAACATGAACTTGTTTCCTTCTGTTCGATGCGACGGTGAAAAACATTAAAGACAGGTTGGCCGTTCTTTACACAGTTCGCAGAACCAAGGTTATCTGCCCCTTACACATTTGAAGGACGCAATATCACAGATAGATTAGAAGATGTACTTTTGAAAAGGGACAGTCCAATAAAATTGTTTGTTCCTCCTTAAAACATCTGCGTGGCAAGAGTAAATCGGAACAAAAAGTCACTCACCCTGGTTCGTCTTTTACTTTAAAATGGGTTACCATTCAACACAAGACGCTCTGCCATGATATTTTCTGGTGAAGAGTATTCCTTCATATTGTTTTTTCACTTTGAAAACTAAAGTTAATAGTGCATTCGAATGCACGCCGCCATTGTTCCAACAGGGAGACGATGGGCTCGCCGGCAATACACACGATGGTACGAAAAGTAACGAAACCACATAAAATAAACTTTCATGTTTCAGTTGCACTTAAATATTGTAATGAGGTTAAATAAATTATGAATTATAACAAGGACAGAACTCTCTGTCCTGATCAAGTCTTGGATACGCTGACGAAGGCAGCTTGGCTGCCGAAATGCGCATTCGTATAAATAAATTTTTGTTGTGGATTAGTAGTTTCCTTGAGTCCTTGTTAGTCTTTGTCCACAGTTTCTGGCTCCAATTCTCTCTGAATTATAACCATCACAATGTGTGCATAGCTGATTTAGGGCCACATGCTTTTTGCATTCTTTTTTAGCTTCCCAGGTCACTGCCTGCTCTACCTGGAAATCAGCCATAGGAATGAACGAAAAAAAAAAAAAAGTTGAACAACAGAATATTTAAATTCGCACGTACAAAACAAATTCCAAGAAGAAAAATGCAACAGTTGTTTGCTGGAAGCTGGGAGGAATTCCTCAGAAAATCTGACAACAATGTCAGCCTCCAACAAACAAAAGAGAGAACAACCGACACTGCAGCATTGTCGGCGCGGCAACAATCAGTCAATGCCAAAACGATAATAAAAACTAAAACAAAAAAATATAGTAACAATTAAAAAAAATATACCCCTTTAACCCAACACTACAGAAAAAAACTTAAATAGCAAACCAACTTGAAACAAAAGACGCACCAAAACGTACCACCACCAAAAACACAACACAAATTAACTCGACGAACACAACCCCCCCCCCCCCTACTCACGCATTAAGAATACGAACACAATTCTTTAATTATTACCAACCGTTCCCATCGGGCATAAGCAGCATCCCAATCTTACATGGAATGTCACGACTGTTCTACGGAAGAGAATAATGTGGTTTCCCCTTGCTTTCCACATTTCTTATGACTGCTGTAATATGGTAGCACCAGCCGGGACCGGCTGCTTTACGTACCCTCCGAAGTGTGGGGGGGGAGGGGTAAAGATTGCATATGTGACATATCATGACAGTTGGTTGTTACATGGGCCTGGCAGAAACCGAGTGCAATGTCAAGTTCAATGGGGGTTTGCACCATGTAAGGTGCCATGTTAATGCAATGATTTCTAGTTGTTAAATATTTTGTATGAAAATTCATGTTGTTGCTTATAGCGTTAAAAGTTGTCTTTTATAAGGGGCGGGTTTATTGTTTTGTTATAATTTTTTTAGCAGTCTGTGTTAAAGCATGATTTGTATTGCAGCAGTAGACATAATTGTTAGGAGCTGGCGTTGTTTTCTTCAGCAAGATTTCCGAGATGATGCTGGTCTGCCAACAGGGTATTGTTACGACAACGTTCCCTAAAGAGATTTGTTTTTGCGAATGGTTAGCAAGAAAACAAGAGTTAGTTAGTGAAGACTGTGCTGGCAGTGTTCTGCTGAGCGCAACTTTTGTTCAAACCTAAAACCGTAATGGCGGCCATGCTGGTTATTACAGCTCGTTAATGACCCGATCGCAATTTCATCTGTTGTGGGCATTGCATAAGTTTTCTCATTTAAATTTTCTGTTATAATTTAAGTTAATTGTTTTGAAAAATTTTACTCGGATTTTTTGACAGTTATACCGGACATTAGACATCTAAGATAATTCGAATGCATCAGGATAATTTCTTGTCGGGAGGTAAACTTCCTACAACGCAGTAAAGTCCAACGTATATTTTCCCTTGTATTGATGACATCAGTTGGTGAGTTACTTTTTGTGTAACTTTTCTCTGCACAGATGTAAGCTGCCTGCGTAGGAAACAGACACCCGTGCGATTATGGCACCCGTGATGCCGCAATTGGTTAATGCCTGAATGACTGAAACTACGCTCCTTAGGAGCACCTCGGTACTATGGTTGTATAGTGAACTGAACTCTTAATCAATTTCTTAGTTAATTGGTGTAAGTTGTACGCTTGAGCATTTCGGAAATGGGGGTGGCACTGCATACACTATTGTAAATTGGAGCAGATTTGTCCCCGAGCTAAACGGTAGGTGAGGAGAGGCATAGCGAGCATGACGCAGTAGTCGAGTCCTATTAGACCCTGGGTGCATGATATTTAGTGAAACGCACTGCAAACAGCAGCGTAACATTGTCACTATTGCCCAGTAGGGCAGGGTTTAGCTCGGCTTGAACACCGAGAAACTTCAAGGTGATGGCACCGCGTATATGGTGGATTATGCCCCCCCCCCCCATCCCTACGGTCTGTGTTAAGATAAAACAAAATAAAAGGGCCACACAACGCTGTGGGTGGTGTTTTTAGTCATAATGGAGAGTTGTGCTAGCATTTCCTGCAGAAAGGACGGGATTCAGGAACTGTGCGTACTCGGAATCTATTTGGCACCATTGAGGGTGGAAAATCTGTTTAACATAAATATAACTCATACATAAGTATATTTATGTTTAACAGATTTTTAAAAATTATTTACATTTGAGTATTTATTGGAGCAACTGTTCGATTATCTAAGTCTTGTAGACGAAATGTGTTGAATAGTATTTCTGTACGAGTCAAATTGTACATCTGAAAAATCTGAATATTCATATGATCAATATCATTGATGCCCAATTGTTTGATCTCTTAAACTTCTTAAAAATCACATAGATATAAAAAAATCACCATATCCAACCTATATACAGTCGACTCCCGTTATAACGAAGTTCACCAGAATCCATAAAAAGTTTGTTATAACCGATATTTCGTTATATGTGAAACCCAATTTTTTAATGTAAAAATGCATTTTTCACCTTAGAATTTGTAGGTTTTAGTTGAAATTTTAAGTATTGCAACTAAACGGCGATGAAATGTCCTTAATCAAACATAATCAAACAAAAAACGTGATTTTTGATTGGTGAAATTTTTGTGATCAAACACTACCAAAAATCAGATTTTCATTCGATATTTTTTTATAGTAGAAAATCTGTCTTTTCTAATGTATCGAGATGCTCAGTCGATATATAAACAAACAGTTTAAAGATCTTTGAAAGATTTCTAAACTGTTTGATAAATCAAGAACAAATTCGCGAACTAGTTTGCATTCTCTCTTCTCCTCCTCCCCCCCTCCCAGGTAAAGCCATTGAGTTCTGAATAAATTTCTTTCCAATGTATCAGCATTTGATATTTTCATAAGAATGTTTTTTTCCTTTTTTCAGTACATGATATTTTCTAGAAAGATTTTTGCTTCTATTTTTCGTAGTCATCGATCAACGATCGTAATCTGAAGAAGTAAATTCTACTTGCTTCCGCTTTCGGTCTTTCTCCATTTTCCAGCATTTCCGCTTTTGTATGGATTCTTATTGGCTGTTTTCAAGCAAACAAAGACGTCATTTCCGCACTCTCAAAATCAGAGTACAATTTTTACTGTTTTTCCGTCTTTACGTGAAATAAACCTAACGGCATGTATTGTGAATTGCCTTTACGATAAATCGTTATTTTGCCCAATTTACATCGTTGTTTTTAGTTCGTTATATCAGGTGTGAAATTACTATACATTCAATTACGTCTCGTTGGAAAATTACTTTGTTTTACCCGATTTTTCGTTATAAGCAGTTGTTTTTTCTTAACAAACTGACGGAGACTATGAAAAACTTCGTTATTTCAGTAATTTCGTTATAACCAATTTCGTTTAACACGAGTCGACTGTACAGGGTGACGAAAAACAAATGGTAGTTAATGATACACATAATAGATCATTGTATAATGATGCATTTTGTCCCTTTGAACATGGGTCCGAATTTGAATACTAACTGACATATGAACAGAAATAAAAATGCTGCCACTAAGATCAACAAGTTAATAACTCAGGTTCTATAACAACTAGGATAATGAAGTTTGGTGGAAAAATAGGGTACACAGTGTTGTGTATACCTTTAAAACTTGATCGTATTACAGTTAAGCATTCAAAATCGTAACACTGCTTACATGCGAGTATTAACCAGCATATGTTACGATGTTGCTGCGTAACTCGGAAATTAATTGTTGGAATTTGATCAAATTTTAATGGTATACACAGTTTTATGTACCCTGTTATTCCTCAAAATTTCATCATCCTAGATGTTACAGAATCTGAGTTATCAACATGTTGATCTAGGTGGCGGCATTTTTTTTTCTGTTCATATCTCAGTTAGCGTTCAAACACAGACTCATGTTCATAGGGACAAAGTCCAACACTATACCAAGATCTATTATATATTTCATTATCTACCTTTTGTTTTTTGTCACCCTGTATATGCAGAGCAAATTCCCAGGTAGTATCTTTTGCTTTAGATAAAATGAATGGATCTAAAACTATTTTTGGAATTAATAAATCATAAATAATAAATAAAAATACAAATTAGATAAAAAAAATAAGGTATAATAAACAAAAATAATAAATCTAAATCAAAATAAAAAGCTGACGTTTCGGATAGAGCCTATCCTTTATCAAAGCAAAAAAAGGATAATTCTCTAAAAACAAATAGAATATTAGAGAATTATCCTGAAGTTATGAAAGTTGTACTAACGGACGGGTTTATATATAGTTTGCATGGGGAATAGTAAGACTGTATTGGCTGAAAAACAAGAAGAGAACAAATGAGATTAATTAGAAGAACTGTTGGGATAGGACAGGACGGAGGACAAATAGGAAATAATAAGGGGGCGGCGAGAAAAATGTAATAGGATGAAACATATGAAAGTGAAATTATAAAAACGTTTAGGAATGATAGGGTGCCTAGCAAAAAGATTTCGTAAAATTATTCCTGATTATCAGCAGACAAAAAAGGGGGCTGTCATGAAAGAATATTATTGACATTGTTCAAAATTTTCGATTTTATGATTCTCTGACTGTTCTCGGTTTAAAAAAATATAAAATAAATAAAAATTCCCTGATCATTCCCGGTCGCTAGTCACCCTGTAGAATAGTCCCACATGAAAGAGCATCGGGTCAAAGGTAGAAAAATATGAAAGGACATTGAAGAACATTGAAAAGAAGAAAAGATAAGATAAAGAGAGAAGAAAAGGGCCCATAGGGCTTGCGACAAATTAAGGAATAGCTGAAGTTGGAAAGGGACATGGGAAAGGTAATGAGGGAATGGTACCTTTGCTAAGGTTAATGCCATTAGGGGTGAGGGAATTGAATTTCCAAATAAGAAAAGACTCGAATTGCTTTCTTTCTTTTTTGTTATGACAGATTTGGGGTAGCTTACTTCCATGCTAACACCCTTACTCACTCCCTTAAAGCAAGGGGCTACCCCAAATCTGTCATACGCGCTTCTATCTATAAGCACCGCAATTACTGTTCTAACAACAATCCTAAACCTTCTCCAGCCATGGCCACACCTATGTTAGTCCTTCCTTTTCATCCTACCCTCAATAGTATTAAAAATATCCTAAGGAAACATCAACATATAATTGACAACTCTCCTCTTCTCCATTCCATTCTACCAGAACCACCTAAAGTTTCTTTTAAACGGACATCTAATTTTAAAGATATTCTGGTCCATGCTGCTATTACTAAACCACGCACTTCCACTAAGGGATGTTCTCCTTGCAATGAAAAGCGTTGTGGCGTTTGCCATTTTCTTAACCCTGCTACCTCCATTTCCAGCAGTGCTTCCTCCTTTACTTTCAAAATTAACCAGAACCTGATCTGCACTTCTCACAATCTAATTTACCTGTTACATTCCAAGGTATGCCAGAAACAGTATGTCGGTGAGACAGGCAATACCTTACGTCCCAGATTTGCCGGACATAAATTTGACATCCTTAGCAATGCTGACACCCCTGTCGCTAAACACTTTAATTCCCCTGGCCACTCTTTACAGGCCATCAGCCTTTATATTCTTCGTAGTAACTTCCATAACAAAAAAGAAAGAAAGCAATTCGAGTCTTTTCTTATTTGGAAATTCAATTCCCTCACACCTAATGGCATTAACCTCAGCAAAGGCACCATTCCCTCATTACCTTTCCCATGTCCCTTTCCAACTTCAGCTATTCCTTAATTTGTCGCAAGCCCTATGGGCCCTTTTCTTCTCTCTTTATCTTATCTTTTCTTCTTTTCAATGTTCTTCAATGTCCTTTCATATTTTTCTACCTTTGACCCGATGCTCTTTCATGTGGGACTATTCTACAGGGTGACTAGCGACCGGGAATGGTCAGGGAATTTTTATTTTTTATATTTTTTTAAACCGAGAACAGTCAGGGAATCATAAAATCGAAAATTTTGAACAATGTCAATAATATTCTTTCATGACAGCCCCCTTTTTTGTCTGCTGATAATCAGGAATAATTTTACAAAATCTTTTTGCTAGGCACCCTATCATTCCTAAACGTTTTTATAATTTCACTTTCATATGTTTCATCCTATTACATTTTTCTCGCCGCCCCCTTATTATTTCCTATTTGTCCTCCGTCCTGTCCTATCCCAACAGTTCTTCTAATTAATCTCATTTGTTTTCTTCTTGTTTTTCAGCCAATACCGTCTTACTATTCCCCATGCAAACTATATATAATCCCGTCCGTTAGTACAACTTTCATAACTTCAGGATAATTCTCTAATATTCTATTTGTTTTTAGAGAATTATCCTTTTTTTGCTTTGATAAAGGATAGGCTCTATCCGAAACGTCAGCTTTTTATTTTGATTTAGATTTATTATTTTTGTTTATTATACCTTATTTTTTATCTAATTTGTATTTTTATTTAATATTTATTATTTATTGTATTCCAGGGTTCTTGTGTCTCATCCTTCTCTTAGTATATATCCGTTTATTTTTGGAATTGTTAGATATTATAGTTATACTTAAAAGTTTATCATAAGGTTAGCTAGTACATATTAAGACAAAGGGGCCCCTTTGAATGCTATGATAAGTGACAATCCTTAGATGTAATAATGTGTTACCTATATTTTTTGAGGTTATTAAAAGATTTATGAAGCACCTTTGTGTCTGTGAGTCAATGCTTAACCCCTGACCAAGCCACGAACCCCTGACGAACCACCCCCAACGCAGTAGGCTATCGCATTTGCTTGAACATCAATGGTAAGCACAAGTGGGGGGGGGGGGAGGCCACACGTCACATTTGGCACCCGACGTGGCACTCAAACCCACGACCCTGAGATTAAGTCTCCTGTTTTTCAATGTCTGTCAGGTCCGTGTGTGCCTAACTATGTGGCAGATTATACTGTGGACAAGTCATGCCCCATCTTCACCCGACAATATCAGATTCCTCATGTGTATCGGGAGGCCTACAGGCAGAAACTGGCAGAGCTCGATGGGGCCGGCATAATTGAGCCCAGCATCAGCCCATGGAACTCCCCAGTGCACGTCATTTCGAAGAAGATTGTGCTTGATTTGCGTAAAGTCAATGCCTGTATGAGCCCCGTGATTTCCTGACCCCTGTTATAAATGATATCCTGGAAGAGCTGAGAGGGCATAGGTTCTTCTCGGTGCTCGACCTGAATAATGGGTATTTTCAAATATCATTGGCCAAGTAGCTGAGGGAATGCTATCTCTTCCAGTCACCATGGGGTAAATACCAGCTCATCAGATTACCCCAGGGTGGGAAGAATTCGTCCCACCTTTTCCAGCAGTATGTGATGACTACTTTGAAGGGAAGGGTAGGTGAAAACATCCACATGTTCCTGGATGATATTCTCATATCAACAACTACATTCCAGGAGCATGTAGATGTGGTAAATAGGGTGCTGGGGAGGTTCTGCTAGAAGGGGCTAGTAGTGAAACCAGCAAAATGCCGGTTTTGCGCCTCCAGGGTACACTACATGGGATCATCCTAGAAGGAGCATATCCTGACCCGGGGAATATGAATTCTGTCCACTGGATGCAGCAGCCCATGAGTGTGCGCGAGGTTCGAAGCTTTATATGGGCAGTTAACCTTTACCGGCAGTCAGTGCCAGATATGTCTGGAATACTGACCCTTATAACCGATCTAACAAAGAAGGGGTGCTGTTCCATTGGAAAGCTGCCTGTGCGGAGTCTTTTGACCAAAGTCCATCTTGGAATTCTTATATATGATAGTTATGCTTAAATGATTATTATAAGATTAGCTAGTACATTTTTAGATAAAGGGGCCCCTTTGAATGCTACGATAAATGACAATCTTTAGATGTAATGTGTAACCATTATTTTTTGTGGGTATTAAAAAGTTTATGCAAGCACCTCTGTGTCTGTGAGTCAATGCTTGACCCTTGACAAAACTACCCCCCCCCCCCACGCAGAAGTCTGTCGCAGTTGCTTGACCATCAGTGGTCAGCACAACTGGGGGGGCCGCACATCACATTTGCGCCCAACTTGGTGCTCAAACCCACGACCCTGAGATTAAGTCTCCTGTTTTTCAATGTCGTCTCTCAGATCCGTGGAGTGTCTGACTATGTGGCCGATTACACGGTGGACAAGTCATGCCCCATCTTCACCCGACAATGTAGGATTCCTCTTGTGTATCGGGAGACCTGCAGGCAGAGTTCAATGGGGCCGGCATAATTGAGCCGAGCGTGTACCCGTGGACTCCTCAGTGCATGTAATTCCGAAGAAGCGTAAGCTTGATTTGTGTGAAATCAATACCTGTACGAGCCCCGTGGATTTTCTGACCCTTATTATAAAGGATATCCTGGAAGTGCTGAGAGGGCATCGGTTCTTCTCAGTGCTCGACCTGAATAATGGGTATTTTCAAATACCGTTGTCCGAGTCGCTTAGGGAACGGTATGCCTTCTAGTCACCATGGGGTAAATACCAGCTCACCAGATTGCCTCAGGGTGGGAAGAATTCTATCCATCTTTTCCAGCAGTATGTGGTGACTGTTCTGAAGAGAATGGTTGGTGAAAACATCCACATGTTCCTGGATGATATTCTCATAACAACTACATTTCAGGAGCATGTGGATGTGCTAAATTGGGTGCCGTGGAGGTTCTGCGAGAAGGGGCTGGTAGTGAGAGCAGCAAAATGCCACATTTTGCACCCCTGTGTACACTACCTTGTATATAGCATCACCCTGGAAGGAGCGTATCCTGACCTGGGGAATGTGGACTTTATCCACTAGATGCAGCAGCCCAGGAGTGTGCACAAGGTTCGAAGCTTTATAGGGGCAGTTAACCTTTACTGGCCGTCCGTGCCAGAAATGTCTGGAATACTGACCTGTATAACCAACCTAACAAAGAAAGGGGTGCTGTTCCGTTGGAGTGCTGCCTGTGCGGAGTCCTTTAACCAAATTAAGTCCATCCTGTTCATCGGAGCGAGCCGCTATTGGTTCCTCTGGATTTTCACGAAGTTTTTTCTTTCCACTGATGCTTTCGCCATTGCTATCAGCAGAGTATTGCAGCAATCATTGTAGGGATCCATATGGCCTATTGCGTATTTTAGCAAGAAGCTGAAGGGGGGGGGGGGGCAACTACTCGGTTATCGAGAAAGAGACACTCGCGATCGTCAGATCAGCATATCATTTCCGACACATTATATTGGGTGTCCAGACTACCATCTTAACCAACCACCAACTTCTGGCATTGATCCAGTGGATGCGTAATTCGAATCAACGTGTGCTGCGATTGGCAATGGAGCTAGAGGAGTTTGGGTTTAATTACAAATAAGTGGAGGGGAAGCTCAATATAGTGGCCGACCTGCTGCTGCTGTACTGACGGTGCTGCTCAGTGATGGTGGAGCTTCACTCCTAATGGTCACGTGAGGAATTCTGGAAGTCTTTATTAACAACACTAGAAATACAAGCAGCGGGAAGGGTGTATACATTGGAGGAGGGGCTCTTAATCAGACGCAAGCTTCGGTATCCTGGGGCCCGTGCCAGAATTTGCGTACCTGGATCTATGTGGCCGAAGTTACTGGAACAATATGATGATCTGTTAGGTGGTCACAAGAGGATCAGCGCGTCCGCGTACAGGCTACAGAAAAACTATTTTTGGCCAGGTTTCAAAGAAGACATGGTTAAAAAATACCGGGATGTGTAATCTGCCAGAGGACTAAAAATAACGTAATCAAACACCCTGGCAGGAGGGCAGATAGTGGCAGATTTCCCGTTCCAAAAGGTGGCGTTAGATCTGGTGGGTCCGGTCCACCGATCCAGCAGGGGAAACTGGTTTATCTTTATGAATGTCATCTTCACACAGTTTGCAGAGGCTGAGGCATTCCCAGACCAGTCGGCTGACACAGTGGCATAGTCGTTTTCCAAAAACATTGTATGACCATACGGGGTGCCCCAGCGGGTGATCAGCAACTGGGGAACAAATTTTACCTCAGAGGTGTTGTGTCGCTGAACAGGGACCTAAATATGACCCACAGTCTTACGACAGCATATCACCATACGTCGAATGGGATCCCAGAGCGTTGTAATAATATGCTCTGTGAGACTATTATGGCATTGTGCAACGAACACTTTGAGCAGTGGAACAACATGCTGGCACACGCGTTATTTGCGCTGTGCACTAGTCAGCATGAGTCCCTAGGGGAGAGCCTGGCTTTTCTCCTGTATGGATTCGACCCGGGCATGCCATCTGGGAGAAACCAAGCAACAAGACCCAGAGGGAGCAGCCGTGTCAACTGGAACTTACCCCAGGGAGTCTGGAAGGCTTAGCACTCCTTCCGTGACTCGATCAATGGTATCTGGAAATACCCATTGTTGAGGTCGAGCACTGAAAAGAAGCTATGACCTTCTAGCTCTTCCAAAATGTCACGCACCGGTGCGGGAAAATCAACTGGCTTTGTACACGCGTTCACCCTTTTTAAATCGAGGGTTATCCGCACCTCGCCGCTCTTCTTCAGAACAACATGTACTGGAGAGTTCCAGGGGCTAATGCTGGGCTCGATTATTCCAGCCTCCCTCAACTCCTCTAGCTTCAGCCGGTACGCCCTTATAAACATGCAGAATGTGGTACTGGCACACAAAAATGGGTTGTGATTTATCCACCTCATATTCGGCTTCAAAATCTGAAACTCCCTTCACCACGGTGGCTTCATCAGCAACGCAGCTTGAAAATTTATAAATTATATACTGCTTATTTTTGCTTTCCTATCGTCTCCTATGTCCCCAATCTGACCCAGGAAAGTGCTGACATCTCTCTACCAGACACGGATGCACCACCTTACGACACATCCTCACTACCTTTTCCCCATCTATTATTTTGGCCAGACATTTCCACTTCACATTCTCACTGCCCACAACTCCACTAACATGCACACCCACATGCCAAAACAATTTAACTAACACAGGCCACCATCAGCAGTCATAATTTATGCACGATACACTGCCGGTAAGGTTCACAGATCCTAACACATGCTAATTCACTATTTGATTCGCCCAGGCAAAACACAGACTATAATTTTACACTTTAACATGATGCCCTCAATAATCCGCAAATTCCAGATAAACAATGCCCCACGTTGGTCGCCAGATGTGAACGTCACCCCCCCCCCCCCTTACTATTATCATATGCACCCATCAGCACACAACAGGCAAACAACAAGACAATCACAACTGACACACGTACAACCCACACTTGACCACTAACAAAATAATTAACCTCTGCCGGGCGCAGCGCATTAAACTGACATGTAATGTCACAGCAGAAAAACGAATTGAAGCCTATTGCCTATCATGAGACGTGTTGAAATGGAACATCAGTGAAGTCAAGTTTTAGGCATGTAGTTTGTTTGCTTAGCGATCGTGAAATTATAATTTTTGTTTAATGACTAAAATGAAAAGCATCCTCCATTATGTCAGTATTGACCCTTAATGTATGCTGAGTTTACGGAAGGGTAAAATGTATCTTACCGGATTCGATGACGCTGCATTGCCACGACGAGGTGTTTTCGGCTGCGACTGTGCTGCTAGCGTGGGGATAAGCCCGCTCAAGGAAAAGAAGCGAAAAGTAAATTGACAGTGCAAACTGATGACGACTTAGGTGAGTTGTTTTTTGTGTTTCAAGAAAGTGACTACGACTGTTATAGAATTTTGATTCTGTTTTGGCCAGCGAACGGGAAACCAGGCTTTCTTTCGCGCGACATATCATAGAGAACCGAACTGGCGTCAATCCTGTGTGGAGCATCGTGGTGCTGTTGCGCGTATAAACTTCTTGTTTCGATTGTCAACATAATTATGTGGAAATAGTTGAACGTAAGCTGTAATAATTAAGCATTAAAGTTAATTTAGCTGGATGCTTATTGTTCCTGTAAAGAGGGCCAGTTGGTCAGTGGAGTGCGTTCTGTTATGGTCTGACTTGTGCTGTTTTATGGCTCATAAGACGGCACGTGGTCTGACTTATGTTGGTGAGTGAGCTGCTTCTATCGCTAGATCACGCAAGCGTTCACTCTGTGGCTAGTGAGCAAGTCACCCACACCTCTGGTTTGTTATTCGGAGTGAGGAACTGTTACCATAGAGGGTTCCTGTGGTTCCCCCTCTTTGTACTAGCTTGTTGAAAGGAACCATGCGTTGCCTGGATTGTGTCCACCGTGACTTCTGAAAGTGACGCTCTTCACCCGACAGACAAGGAGGATAAACACAACGTGACCTGGTCAGCTCGAAGCAGTGTGACTGAATCTTTTAGCAGTGCGGCTTGAATCAGTGGTTGTTAACTGCGGCACACTTCTTCTTTCTTTACAGGTTACAACTCAAGTTGTCTGATGGTTGTTAGATTATGGAATCTAGTCAATAAGTTGATGTCAAGATAAAGGTGGTTGGGAATGTCGAGGGGCCCCTCACAAGTGCTAGCCAGTGCTGCTATCTCGTAAATATTTAGCCCGTATTGAGGAATTTGCTAATTTGCATCAAAATTTAGATGTGTTCTGTTGCATAAGATAGTAAGGTTAAAGTTGCTTGTTCTTTATTAAGCTTATGTTGTTTCTGATATTTTTTGCACCCTTAAACACTCCTGAACCATGACCAGCCCTCCTTCCAGGTCTCTGTCTATAATTTATTGATAGTTAATTATCAAGTATTTAGTGGTCAGTGGGGGGGGGGGGGGTGATATTCTGCAATTTCGGATTATCAAGTGTGGAAGAATTACTGTTGGAATTGATTCTGCAGTAAAGTAGAAAGGAAGGGAGCTGTTGCTACTCTGATTTTGTGGGCTGCACGTGGTAGGCTTTAGTAATAATCATGCCAGGGGTTCGTTTATGGTTAGCGCGTAGGGGTCAGAGGTGAAAGGGCCACTGGGTGGTGTTTAGGAATGAGGGTGTTCAAGCATGAAGAGAGAGTGGTGCTATAAGGTGTTACACTCGCGAGTAGTTGAAATATGTAAACTATTCGAAAGTTTGGAGATTGGGGAGGTTGGCAGAGAACAGAAAAGTGTGATTAGAAGCCTCATATATGAATATGCCGAACTATTCTCCAGTGATGTTTTAAGCGTAACGTGGGGTGACTAACTTTGAGGCAGCCTATGATATGGATAAGACCTGGCCGGTATTTATTCAACAGTACTGGATTCCACAGGTTTATAAGGATGCCTATAGGCTTAAACTTAATAAACTGGAGAGGGCTGGGATAATAGAGCCTAGTATCAGCCCGTGGAACTCTCCAGTGCACATGGTACCGAAAAAAAACTGGGAAGTACGGATCACCTTAGATCTGTGGGCGGTTAATGCTCGGACTAGTGCTGTCGACTTCCCCGCCCCGATTATTAAAGACATAGAAGAGCTTAGGGGGCATAGATTCTTTTTGGTGCTCGATCTCAATAACGGTTACTTTCAAATACCGTTGATCGAGTCACTGAAGGAATGCTATGCCTTCCAGACACCATGGGGGAAATATCAACTAACAAGATTGCCCCAAGGTGGGAATAATTCTTCCCACCTGTTTCAACAATACGTCGTGTTTGCTCTTCGTGAGAAAATATATACACGTTTCTGGACGACATCTTGATTTCCACAGAGTCGCTCAGGAACATGTGGAGGTGCTGTGTTGGGTACTGGAGAGGTTCTGGGAACAGGGGCTTGTGATTAAACCAGTCAAGTGCCAGTTCAGCACCCCAAGCGTGCGGTACCTGGGCCACGTAATCACTCCCGAGGGGTCGTATCCTGACCCAGATAAAGTGGTGGCTATCGTTGGGTTAAAAGAGCCTTGTAATGTTAGGAAGGTGCGTGGGGTCGTTGGGACCATCAGTTTTTACCGGTCTTTCATCCCGGCATTGTCAAACTTGCTGGTCCCATTGATGAACCTTATTAAGAAAGGGGTGCCATTCGTCTGGGATGAGGCTTGTAGGCGGGCCTTTGAGCAAGTTAAGGAAATACTAAGTGGTTATCCCCTGTTGGTGGCCCCCGACTACTCCAAGCCGTTCGTGCTAGCGACGGATGCATCAGGGAGTGCCATTGCCGTTCATCCTATCGCCTACTACAGCAGAAAACTACAAGGAGCACAAACCAATTACTCGGTGATTGCAAAAAAGAAGCCTTAGCAATAGTCCGGTCAGCAGGTCACTTCCGACCCATTATATTGGGATACCCGACAGTTGTGCTCACTGATCAAAGCCACTGTCGTTTTTACAACGAATGAGGGACTCAAATTAGAGGATTCTGAGATGGGCCCTCGAGTTAGAAGAGTTCAATTTTTCATATGAGTACCTGTAAGGGAAAAATAATGTGGTATCTGAGCTGCTGTCCCAATAGTGCAACTCGGTGTTTTTCTGGGGTCACTGGGGTTGCAGGATCAGATTAAGGCAGCACAGAAAGGTGATGAGTGGCTGGAACAGGTCAATAAGGTGCTGAATGGAAATTCAGAAGTGCGTATTGGCTCCGGGTTGTTTACAAAATTAGACTGCTTTGTGGGCTGGCGTAGTGTAAGACACCCAGAGATACAGGTTAGAGTTTGTGTGCCTGAAAGTGTACGGGGAAAGGTGTTGGATGTGGTGCACGACATTGTCTTAGGCCCATTTCACACTGCTGTGGACGCTACGCACGCAGACTCCGCACCCGCATGTGATGTTTTCACAGTCATGCAGACGGATGCAGCTGAAAATAGCAGCCCGGTTTGAGGCTATAAAAATATCCCGGTTTGAGGGATTAAAAAAGCACATTGTTGGAGAAATACACGATGAGCTCGCTGCAATTAAAGGCTGTCGCAGCCTATTACATATTCAGAAAAAGAAATTCGTGGTCCCAGAGAAGGCCTTGGTTGCTGTAATAATCGGGTAGTTTCTGGCAAACTGAAATAGTTCAGGGTAAACGTAACTCATTGAGATTGTTTGTTGATATTTATGTTGTACAGTATTCAATTTTGAATAAAGAACTGAGAGATTTAATTTCAGGGCCTTTTAAATATTCATCTGTTAATTAGTAAATGAAACATGATCGGGAAAAAAAACTACCAGACAAAATGCAACTCCCTCATTTCGAAGCGGTTTTGAAGTTGCCATGTTTTCGAGAAATTATTTTCATATTAGCTATTGGTGACTGATTGTAATTTATTGTCGTTCATTAAAGAAAACTGCAAAATTCAGAATATGAATGCATCCTTATTAATCGATGTTTTCATGTAATATCGATACATCGAATGTCTAAGAAAAACACTAGTTACGAGGGGAGTTCAATAAGTAATGCAACACATTTTTTTCTGAAAAAGGGGGTTGTTTTATTCAGCATTCAAATATGCCATGTTATTCCCCAATCTTTTAGCTACGCAACACTATTTTTCAACATAATCTCCATTCAATGCTACGGCTTTACGCCACCTTGAAGTAAGGGCCTGTACACCTGGACGGTACCATTCCACTGGTTGATGTCGGAGCCAACGTCGTGCTGCATCAATAACTGCTTCATCATCCGCATAGTGCATCCCACGGATTGCGTTCTTCATTGGGCCAAACAGATGAAATTTGAATGAGAGTGTTCGCATGTTCCGACATTGCAGGAGTCAGAGCTGTGCACGGCCGGCCAGCTCGCGGGAGATCAGACAGTTTTGCTTGACCTTGCGGCGATGATGATACATGCTTTGCCCAACGACTCACCATGCTTTTGTCCACTGCCAGATCACCGTAGACGTCCTGCAAGCGCCTATGAATATCTGAGATGCTCTGGTTTTCCGCCAAAAGAAACTCAATCACTGCCTGTTGTTTGGAACGCACCTCCATTGTAGACGCCACTTTAACAGCTCACTATAGCGCTGTCACATATTGGATGTCAATGAAACCTTACGAGATGAAGCGTTAATGTTTGAAAATGTTCCACAAGAAATGTCCAGTGTTTTCAACCAAAATTGGCCGAAAAAAAAATGTGTTGCATTACTTATTGAACTTCCCTCGTATTTTCCAAAATACAGGGGGGGAAATGAATAAAATGCTAAAAACTTAATAAAAAAAATCCTAAAATACTAAAAATATAAACCCAATACAAATACCTCGAATAATCCATACCTTCGCTTCACACCAATATTATTTACTTTCTAAAAGAATATACTATCCCATTCCTACCTATATCAAATGTAAACCTTTGATTAGAAATTGGCGTACTGAAATCAAGAAATGGATTTTTTCAGTAACTAATAATATTGAACACTTTTTTTTTTTTTTTTTCCCAGTCTAAATATTTTATATTAAAAATTGTAATTTTTGTAAGATTATAGATTTATACGTTATATTTTCCTTATTTTTATATGTTTATTTTTTTATTTTTTTTATTTATAACATATCCAATATGAGCTTCGGCTCTTGGATAATTTTCTTTCTTGGCCCTTGTCAGACTATTCTAAATTTTGACAAACTTTGTATCAACTTTGTATAATTTATTTCAAATTACTTAAATCGTAATCTGATAAAACGATTAAAATTAACAGATTTCATTGTACTTATACAAGTATTATTAATATATTACCAAATGTATACAAGAATTATCAAGAAATAAATAAATAAATCTAGCAAAAATTCAAAAATACTCCAAAAATATACCAATTTGGTAGAAAATATACTGAATCTGATAATCTCTTCATCTCCAAATCTCTTCGTCCGCATGTGGACTCCACGTGACTGTGAAAGCAACACTACTTTTAATGGCATTTACTGATGTGGATGGGCCATGCGGATGATTCGGGGGGAGGGGGGGGCAACTTTACCTCCAAACTGTTCGGATGTGTTGTGTGAGGATCTTAATATTTTCCATAAGCTTACCACAGCGCATCGGCCAATGTCGAATGGGATCACGGAGCGCTGTAACAAGACGCTCTGCGAAACCATTACGACGTTGTTCAACGATCAGCCAGAGCGGTGGGACGACATGCTGGACTTTGCTTTGCATGCATTGCGTACTAGCCAGCATGAGTCTCTCGGCGAAACCCCGGCATTCCTCCTGTACGGGTTTGACCCTGAAGTCCTACGGAGGTGGCGGGTTGGTAGCGGACGAAATCACGGAGGGAGTAAGGGTGTTATGAAGTATTTATCATGGTGTTATCAGTCCGCTTTAATGTCCGATCTGCATCTTGTCAGACAGCTGGTTAGGGAGTGGGACCACGTGAGGTGGAACAAGAAGTTGGCTTCTAGCAATAAGATGCAAACCACGCGTGAATTCGTGGTAGGGGAACTGGTATGGCTGCTTTGGCAGGGGAAAGGAAGCGGAAGTTCTCATTTAAATATGTGGGGCCATTCCGCATCTCGAGAAATTGTCCGCTGTAAATTACAGGATCAAAGGGGCACAGCATCATGATGCAGTGACGGTGCACATTGATAGGCTTAAGCGTTGCTTCGGAAAGCCTGAGCGCAGGCGTGCACAAGCGAGAAGGGAGAGAGCCAGGTTGCCTCAAGAGTGTGATCGTGGGGAAGGCTCGTCGGACGAGAGTAGTATAGAAGAGGCAGTGCATCGCCCACGTTGCACTGTGGCACAAGTGATAAGGGAACCACAGGAGGTCGAAACTCCCTGATATTGAGTTTGCTGAAGAGAATATCGTGCCAGAGGAGCCGGCCCAGGAAGCAGTTAGCCCTCCAGAGCAGCGATATTTCCTTCGTAACCGCACATGCCCAAACTATGCGGCATTGAATGTCGGGGGTAGACCAAGGAGGGGACATAATAGGCGTAATT
>JAHWFO010112126.1:360960-374590 GCA_023313115.1 Rhysida immarginata | reverse complement strand
AATGTCGGGGGTAGACCAAGGAGGGGACATAATAGGCGTAATTGAATAGGGTGCCTGGGAGTTTGTTTTTTTTTTTGTAGTGTTTTGTCCATTTTTTCGGGTTTATGTATTGATACTGTTTTAATCTTCAGTTGGGAGTATGTGACATTACATGTCAGTTTGTCGCATATAACTCGGCGGAAGACAAACTTAACCTCCTCACTACTTTATTTTTGCTTTGTTCGTTTTTATAAAAGTATATTTATTGTGTAGCTCATAGATTAGCATTGTGTTTAGATGATACTTCAAAATCGTGTCCAGAGATTGCTAAATATCAAGACACTTTCAAATCCATTTTTATATATTTTAGTGGTATTTAATTTTGTATAACGTAACGGATTATATAGATGAAGGCAGGAATAAAAGTCGAAACCGGTTGGTTATCTAATTTTTACCAAACATGCTGTACTGCAAGATCACAATCCGTTATGTTAATAGCTACGGTGCTGATGAACTCCAGGCTGATGAAGTTCAAACGAAACTAGCGTATAATATACTTCATAGTACTTTAAATATACAGTATATACAATGTACAGTTCATTATCCAGTACGGTAATTGACTTTTATTTTAATTTCCTGTCGTCAAAGGCTAATAAGAAATTAACTTCAAAACTGCGTCGATTTTATTATTTTCCCACTTAAATTTTAGTAAATTAATATCTATTTATTATTGTTAACAGCAATCACCTACAAAAATCTTTGGATATTTATAAATATCGCAAAATAAAATTAAGGAAACTAACTTCGATTGAGATTTTAGCATGGCTCACTTCGCATGCCGCCATTTTGAATAAATTAACAAACACTGCCATTCTCTCCTTAATTTTCCCACTAAAATTTTATTAAATTAATATACAGGGTGGTCATAAATTATTAAGCACATTTTGACAGTGAATATTTTATTAACCAAGAAATGTACACACTTCTTATGAACATCATTGAAAAGTACAACTCAAACAGTTTTTTTCCGTAATATTCCGAAGTTACAGCACTTCCACGTGTGCTCCTGCAGTGACTCGCAGAATATCCATTCGATATTCGATTTCACGCCATGTATTCCGCAGCATTTCAGGTGTCACTGTTGCAATGACGGCCACAATCCTTTCCTTCAATTCATCAAGATCACGCACTTTGCTGGAGTACACGCGGTCCTTTACATATCCCCACAAGAAAAAATCGAGTGGTGTGATGTCAGGAGATCGCGGAGGCCATGAAATCGGCCCCCCTGCGGCCAATCCAACGACCAGGAAATTGTTCATCCAGGTATCGCCGCACAATCGTTCCCCAGTGTGGCGGTGCACCATCCTGTTGAAAAATAACATCTGGTTGTCGTTGTTCAAGCTGCGGTATAGCATAACATTGCAGCATGTCAAGGTACGTGATGCTATTCACCGACTTCTCTGTGAAGAAGAATGGTCCAATCACTTCATTGACAGTCAACGCGCACCACACATTGACCTTTGGACTGTCTCTAACATGTTCACGGACTTCATGAGGGTTCTCTGATCCCCAAATGCGACAGTTGTGTCTGTTAACACGCCCGGAAACATGAAATGTTGACTCATCTGAGAAAGTCACTTTATCCAAGAACGTGTTGTCCACATCAATTTTGTGCAGAATGAGCTCCGCGAATGCAAACCGTTGCGGTTTATCGTCGGGCTTTAGTTCCTGAACAATCTGAACTTTGTAGGCATACAATTTCAAACGCTTATGCATCACTTTCATCACCGTAGATCGTGGGACTCGCAATTCCAAGCTGGCGCGCCGAGTTGACTTCGTAGGGCTCCGTTGGAACGCATCTCGCACCTTCTCAATGACTTCCTCACTGACGGTAGGCCTACCAGCACCTTTCTTGTGGGCTACGCTTCCAGTGTCCTTAAACTGCTGATACCACCGCTTTATGGAATCCTTTCCAGGAGCAGGTTGTCCATATTCCAAGCGGAATTGCCGTTGAACTGCTATCACGGATTTCTGCTCATGAAACCAAAGAACGAACGCACATTGCTTTCTGCTGCACGGTCGCCATTTTCGCGTTTTGTGTTCCTACACCAAACAGGGCTGCCGCCTGGTGGTGATAGTGACACCTGACAAACTATTTGAGTTGTACTTTTCAATGATGTTCACAAGAAGTGTGTACATTTCTTGGTTAATAAAATATTCACTGTCAAAATGCGCTCAATAATTTATGACCACCCTGTATATTTATTTTTGTTTAACAGTAATCACCTATTAAAAAGTCATTGCATATTCGTAAAAATCACTAAATAAAATTAAGGAAACTAACTTATAGTTCATCCAACAAGAGAAAAACAGGGTGTGTCACAGGAAGTTTCAGATTAGCCAATCAGAGAAAGGGGGCCTCATGTGCTTACTCACTTCTGTCTCATGTCTCATTGAAGAAGCGCTTTATAATATTACAGCAGAAGCTTTAATATTATTCAGTTGCTTTGCTTTAATTATAATTAAAAATATTGTACACTTCATAAAATTTTCTTTTAACTCAATTTTATATATATCGTTGTTCGAGATTCCCTGGGCCTTTTCTTTCCAGGAGTCGAAAAGCGAGGAGAGGGGGTGGTAGCTTCGCATGAAGACGCTTCGTTTCCTTCTTGAACAATTGTTCGAACGCAAGAAAAAGAAACTTGCGTTGCCTTGAAAGTTTCTTTTATCAAAGCAGATGAGCTTTTAAAACACTATTTTCCTTTAAAGTAGCAAAATACGTTCCACACAAATCTCCCTAGCCTGGCTGTGAATAGTTTTTCCTTGTTTGGCTGAAGAGTTGTTGCACGGGCGTCGCCATTACAAATTGACTTGTGTAGCCGCTGAAGGAGAGATCCCACAAAGCATTGCGGATGAGTGAGTAGTCGATATCAGACCGGAAACACACCCTGTTTTTCTCTTGTTGGACGAGGTATAGATGGCTCACTTCACAAGCCGCCATTTTTAATAAACGAACACAGCCATCAGAGTCAACACCATCTAAAAGGAAAGCCTGTACCCTGATAATTCATACATTGTTACATCATCATAAAAAGGCATTGTTAATTGTATTTCTACCAATAATAAGCCCTAAATTCTGACTACCTATGATCATGTAACAATGTATAAATTTTCAGTGCACAGGCTTTCTTTCTAGGAGGTGTTGTCAGAGACCATCAATAAGTCATTCTCCCTCTTCCCTGCAATGGAACTCTAAACGTTTTTCACTTTTCTGTAATGAACTCATCATGTTTTCCTCTTTTTATGATCTGAGAAGCAGTGACTGGTAATAGCAATAGTAAAATAAAGAGTTTTCCCCTTTCTTTTTTCTTTTTCTGTATATTCTTGCATATTTTATTTCTCGCGACAAATCAAAAAAGGGGACCGCATTATACAAGAGGATAAGATTTTTACTTTTTTTCTGGGCTCTGAAAGTGGAAGCGCATTATAGTAGAATAAATACGGTAAACTATTTACAATAATAACTTATTACGAAAAAATTCAAAGTTTTCTTTAACTAGAATTTTCGTGAAATAGTCCGCAATGTTATTCTTACTATCAATTCGATCTAGTACGAAATTTCCATTTTCTAGTTCCTCTTGCACAAAGCAGTAACGGAGATCAATATGCTTAGATCGGAAACGTTCAGTTCCATTACGAGCAAATTGGATAGCTGACTCATTGTCCCAAAACAGTTTCACAGTCCCTAGAGGTGAAAACAGTCCTTCACGTTCTTGTAGAATTCGACGCAGCCATAGGAGTTCCTTAACTGTGTCAGACATACAGTCGGCGACATAAGTCAGAGACCACTGCTGTGACTTTCTTCTAAGTTTACATTGTCAGCAAACTAGTAAAGTTAAATCGATAAAATTAACGCTGTATCGTCATTTAGTCATGTAGTCCACAAAAAAGCAAAACACAGTTTATTGAACTTCAATATTTAATATAACAGAACGAAGTACACATATCAGAAACTTTCTGCGCGACAATAAAGAGAGACCATTCAAAGTTAACTGAAGTTGACAATTTTCATGTTGAGTTAACTGTCCTCTAATATTTTGTTGCTCCCCCCTTGGCTTTATAAACAGTTAAAAGCCGATCTTTCATACTTTCTACAAGCTTACAAGTGGTGTCAATGCTTATGCTTTGCCAAGCTTGTTTCAAATTAGCAAAGAACTCAGTTTTGTTCCTTCTTTTATCACTAGGAACCTTTTCATCCAATATTGACCACAAATTTTCTATGGGATTAAGATCTGGGCTTTGAGGGGGCCATTGTAGTAGCTTAATTTTTTTTTTATCGAAGAAATCCTTGGCAACTTTGCTGGTGTGCTTCGGATCGTTGTCCTGTTGGAAAACGAAACGGCGTCCTAGGCGTAGATCTCTTGCAGATTTCAGGAGATTTTCATCTAAAATTTGGACGTAATCTTCCCCTTTCATAATCCCTTCAATCAAAACCAGTTCCCCGACTCCATTTGCAGAAAAACAGCCCCACACCATTATTGAACCGCCCCCGTGTTTCACAGTTTTTTTCAGATGACGATCTTCCAGACCTTCACCTGGTTTCCGCCAAACATTTTGCCGTTTTTTTGGTCCAAAAAGCTCAAACTTACTTTCATCTGACCAGAGTACTGATTTCCAGAAACTAGGATCCTTCCCAATGTGGTCTCAAGCGAAGGACATTCGCTTGGTTTTATTGGTTTTAGTTATTAACGGTTTATGCTTTTGCAGACGGCTTATAAATCCAGATTTTCGTAATCTCCGCTGAATTGTTCGGGATGAAACATCCAAATTTAGTGTTTCTTTAATCCGTCTAGCAGTTGTTTTTGAATTTTTTTTAAATTCACGGACAATCATGGTGTCATCACGATTTGATGTTTTGTTTGGACGGCCTGTTCTTGGCTGATTTTTCACTGATCCTGTGATTTTATGCTTTGTACACAGTTTTTGGACAGCAGTCTTTGACACAGAATACTTTTCTGCTATTGCTCGTTGAGACAGTCCTCTGCCAGCATCAACAATGATCCGCTCTCGCAGATCAATCGACTGTTCTTTTCTTTGAGCCATTTTGACTGCTACGTTATAAAATATGTGGTTAAGTGTAACAAAAATGAAATTACTATTGTAAAATAATTAAGTACGCACAATTTTATAGTTCGCTTTTACGTTTTCAGTTCTCTTCATCAATATTTCAGAGACGGTCTCTCATTATTGTCGCGCTAATATATAGACGCTGGGAGGAAAAGTTCATTTTTCTTTGGGTATATTGATGAACTTAATAATCCATTTTGCATAAAACGCTTATTTTATGCAAAAGAACATAAAACAAAAAAATTAATATCGTTAACAAATTATTTACTAAAAAAGAAACCATACGAATATAAATCTCCACCTTGGTCTCTGACTTATGTCGCCGACTGTAGCTAGGAACTCTACTTCCATTGTTGACAGTGCGACACTTTTCTGTTTCGATGACCGCCGGGTTACTGGAACTCCAAAAACGAAACCAATAAAACCACTAATTGACTTGCCAAATCTGCTGCCCAGTTCGAGTCCTTATAGAACTGTAAGACGTTCTTGCTGTTCGGCGTTAGTCTTATACGTAGATTCTTTGTAGTGGCAACATAATCTAGGACCTGATGTAAACAATTCCAATGCTTGATTCCTGGACTACTGTTGAATTGGGACAGTAGTGTAACTGAATGTAAAATGTCCGGTCTTGTCCGTTGAGCCAAATACATTAGTGATTCATCTTACTAGTGCTGGCATCATCCGTTAGACAATCTTGCCGACTAAATTCTATTCCAACCTTCAATGGGATGTAGACTGGAATCCCTTTCGCTGACGGGAACTTACTTAAGAGTTTCTCAATGTATTGATGTTGGTGCATCCAACATACACCATCTTCATCTTGTATAAACTCAACAGATAGGAAATTCCTCAAATGTCCAAGATTCTTGATTTCGTACGCGCTGGCAATTCGATCAACTACAGCCTCTAAATCTGATTGAGATTCTGCAAATACAGCACAATCGTCGACGTATACCATAACAACTGCTTGGCTTCCATACAAGTATACACAATTTGTTGCTTGTAGCTTCTCGAAGCCTAACTTTCTAAAAGTTGAATCCAGTTCTCTGTACCATTGACGACCAGACTGATGGAGACCATAAAGTGCTTTCTTCAATTTCCACACAGTAGAGGGTTGTTAGTGGAACATATGCAGGGGCTGGCTTCAACATCCAAGTCGCCGTACAAATATGCCCACTTGACGTCCAGGTGGATGTGGCACCACCCCTTCAGGACTACTAGTACGATGAAGAATACAACCACCAAGGTGAAATTGACTACAGGGCTGTAGGTCTCGTAGAAATCTATTCCTGGTCATTGACTGAAACCTTGCACCACCAGACGTGCTCGATATCTTGCAATTTTCTGTGGCTGATCACTGAAATATTTCAAGGCAGATTTACATCTTCTGGTTGCGCGACTTCTTCAAAGACTCCCCGCTGTTTCAAAGCTTCAATTTCTTCACTCATGGCTGACTGCCAGGAAGAAGATTGTGGAGATTCAAGAGCATCCTTGTAAGAAGACTGTACTTTAACTTCTACACAATTTGCTTCTGGTCGTTCAGTATCTGATGAATTCTCAGGGCCAATCGCTCTTCTACCTCAACTGAACGCAACAGTCCCAGTCAAACTGCTATGGATCATAAAATATGTTGTTGGATCGGCAGTAGTTTTCAACTTCCCGTTTCGATCGTAACATCTCACTGGATCCGCAAACATAATAAATTCATGGCGTCCTGCAGATGCACCAGACTTCTGTTCAACAACAATTCTTTCCCATTCATCAATTGGCTTATTATTTGAAGTATGATCAGATTTGGAATGTGAAGAATCGCTGATCTTCACCATTGGAGGCACGGCTGATATGGATGGAGTTGGTGACTCCCTCTCCTTGATAACAGTCTCAGTGGGACCCTTTTTCTAGAGATCTTCCTCGAAATCACCATCAATATCCGAAGAAGCTTCTGGTTCATCTCTATAATCTGAAATCGGATTCCAATTATTTTCTACATACTGCTTCTTTGCATTGCGAAGCACCTCCATTCTAAGTCTGCTCTCATCAAATTTGACATGTTTTGATTCCTTGATACTATTGTCATCTGGAAACCAAATTCGGTAGCCTCTTGTATGGAAAGCGTAGCCAAGAAGAATGCCGAGGCGAGCTATTCCCTCCAATTTGCTGCGGCGCTTCTGTTTTTCTAGATGACAGAAAGCTAGACATCCAATTCGTTTCAAATGGACTACTGTTGGTTTCCATTTGGACCACAACTCTTCTGGAATGCTGCCTCCAATTACCTTACTCGCTGTATGGTTTCTTAAGTATGCAGTCGTTTTCAGCAACTCTCCCCAATAACGATGAGGTACTCTGGAAGCCTGCAACAATGTTCTAACACCTTCCAAAAGCGTCCGGTTGAGATGTTCGGCAACGTCGTTCATCTGCGGTGAATATGTGTTAGTTCGTTCATGTTTGATGCCAAGTTTTCCCAATTCCTCTTCAAATTGTTTGGAGCAAACTCTAGACCAGCGAGATTCGATATTGCTGAAACCATTCAGCAATAAACCCAATTCGCGTTCGCTGTAGATTCGATATTGCTGAAACCATTTCAACACATCACTCTTCTTTTCCATGGTGTACACTGATACATGGCGGCTGAAGTCATCTATGAACGAGACGAAATAAGAAGCTCCACCTTGAGACTTTGTTGGCGCCGGGCCCCACACATCGCTGTGTACTAATTCTAAGGGCCTGGTCGATCTCCTCTTTTCTAAATGCGGATGGCTGACCTTAGTTGATTTTGCAATGCGACAGTCCACACATGTCGAAAAATCTCCTACTGGTTGGCCCAAACCTCGAAAAGCTTCATCTTTGGCCATTTTCTTAATTGTGTCAACATTGCATGTCCAAAGCGTTCATGCCAAGAAGTCAAGGTTCCATGTTCTGCTAGAATCACTTCGGGCTTCTTCTTTATAGTATAGTCTTTATTACTTCTAAAGCAGTCCTTTTTCGATATGTCAACATGGCCTTGAATGACGAATAAATTGCTCTTTATAGGTGCTTTGAAGACGAGTTCACCATTCTTTTCGTATACAAAAAGATCGATTCCTTTGGAATTAATTTTATAACCTGCTTCTAGGACAAGTCGTGCTGATAAAAGATTTCGACGCAAGTTGGGAGCATGCATTTCTCTAAAGGTCAAATCATATCCAGCAGAAGGTTTGAATTGGACATTCCCCTTTCCAGCAATTTTCGATGAACCCTCACACATGTCTACTGTTCCATCATGAACTGGAGTGTATGTTGAAAACCAGTCTCTGTTCACACAAATATGGTGAGTAGCTGCTGAGTCTAGTACAAAAACTTGCGATGCCTCTTCTACAGAACTATCTTCTGCATGCATTGCTGAAGCAAACATTGCTCCTTTTCTGCCAGACTTAATTGTTGTTGCTTCTTCTCCTTCGAAGAAGACCCATTATCCTCTGGGTAATCCTTGGTAGAAAGTCCAGGCTTGTGACCTTTGAAACAGGATTCTGATGATTTCTTTCCAGATTTCTTGAATGATTTTTTCCTTATACTTGAGAGGAAAGACTCAGTTTGTACAACATCATCCTAATCACGATGCCTCAGACAATCAAATTCTACTAATAACATTTCACGAACCTTTACAGAAGTGAAATCAGTCTGTGGAAGCTGATACAGTTGTCGAACGACACCATCATACTCTACTGGAAGTCCGCTGATCATTTGAAAGGCGTATTCGTCGTCTTCAACTTTCCTCCCAGCATCACGGAGATCCTTGACAGTGTTGCTCACTCTGCTAAGGTAAATGGCCATCAACTCACCCTCCTTCGTCTTGAGGTTGATGAAATTCTGGCGAAGTATTGCGACTCGAGCCAGAGAAGTGGGCTCCATAGCATTTCGTAAAGCTTCCCATGCAGATTTAGCGTCGGTTTCATACTTCAAGAGTTCGTGTAATTCGTCCTCCACACCAAGAACGATCGTTGATAAAGCCCGTGCCTTTCGAATTTTATATTCAGTCTTTTCACGTTTTTTAGCGTCTGCACTCGGTTCTTTTTCAGTTCCATCGATGAATCCATATAAACCACGGTCGTTTAATAGCATGCGCATACAAAATTTCCAATGTGCGTAGTTTCGCGACGACAGTTTTTCGAATGCGAATCCACTACTCGATCCGGCCGACATCGATGAAAGTTCCATGTTTTTATTCATTTTGCAAAAACGAAGAAAGCAAGCAGTATCAATTTCGGGAATAAAATACACAGTTCACTATTAAAAGATCGCCGAATATTTCACCCACCTGGTTCCATGCAAGTCCAGCAAGGAAGCACGTAGGCCTACTCATGCAGTTAGGCTTACTGGGCCCATAACCTTGTTGGAAAAATTACGAAAGTTTTTTTTCGAAAGACTTACCAATACAAAACGTTGGCAGTATTTTTAATGGGAAACTTTGTTAGCTTGACTTTCCAAGATATGAATTAGGTAGGCCTAAGACATAATGAATTGCAACCATTTAATATAAGAAAACATCAACTTTACTGGACGAGAGAAATTCGAACGTACTACATGGAGGAAGACTTATTTCAATTATGCATACAACAATCTTTCTAATACATTGTTATGAACAATAGACATAATTTTCATTATTACTAGAACTTATGCCATCTATTGATTGCATTATTAACTAAACTAATACAAATGTTTAATACAGTTAGCATAGAAAATCATTTTACTATAATTCCACATTCTTAATGGTATTCTTCATAGCAGTGGGTTTCTTGTAAGAACGATTGTTGCGTTTTATAAATTTTGAGCGTTCGCTGTTGCGAGGCATTGTTCTTCGCAACAGTGAGCGCGTATTTATTATAGCTGACATTGGTCAGCTCGAAGCACTGTCAGACTGAATCTGTTAACAGTGCGGCTTGAATCAGTGGTTGTTAACCGTGGCACACTTCTTCTTTTTTTATACAGGTTACAACTCAAGTTGTCTGATTATGGAATCTAGTCATTAAGTTTATGTGAAGATAAAGGTGGTTGGGACCCTGTAAATTGAATGTCGAGGGGCCCCTGACAAGTGTTAGCCAGCGCTGGTATCCAGTTGTAAATATTTAGCCCGTATTGAGGAATTTGCTAATTTGCATCAAAATTTAGGTGTGTTCTGTTGCATAAGATAGTAAGATTAAAGTTGTTTGTTCTTTATTAAGTTTATGTTGTTTCTGGTATTTTTTGCACCTTAAACACTCCCGAACCATGACTGCCACCCTTTCCAGGTCTCTGTCTATAATTTATTGATAGTTAATTATCAAGTATTTAAGTGGTCAGTGGGAGGGGGGGATTGTCACAAAAGAAAGTTGTCCAATTATGCAAATGTTGTCTCTCAAACTGGACAAGAGTACCACACATGGACTTTCAGTAGGGTGTATGGTCAATCTGGACTGACAAAATATCCTGACAATGGGTGCATTCTGCACTCAGATCTGAGACAAAGCATTCGACAAGTGCTTCCTGCCGAAGAAGAAAATGTGTTCATTATGCAGGAAATCTGACTGATACTGATCTCAGGTGCTCAGGTAGCTTTTATTTTTCTGACTACTCAGAATGAACATAGCGGTGCCCACCACATGCAAAGCTACAAGAGCCTTATGATGGTGGCACCCACTGTAATCTTCTCTCTCAGGCCTATCTATGAAAAGCTCTTTTCATGGTCGAATATCATGCATGTTCAGTTGTTCTTTTGATGTTAAGTAAAATTTATAGATCTATACAGTTTCTTCCCAATATTTGTAAGGCCTGAAGCACCATTTTATTTTTTGTATTTATTTATTTATTTATTTAATTTTTTTTTTTTTGAGAAAAAAGAGCGTTTGGCAACTATCACTCAGATGCTCAAAAAAGCAATTAGAAATCACGTGACAGTTCACTCAGATTTGAGACCCGTTGAATGCACCTAGCGATGAGGCATGGATAGGATCAGATTGTGCAACAGTTCTTGCAAATCCTCTGTAATTCTTATTACAGGGCAGTGATGCCGCTAGGCAAAATCAGCGTGGCGCAGCGCCACGCTGCCCCTTGCCTCGCCACGCTGCCTCTCGGCGCTGCACAAACGCAAGAAACTAAAACCAATAAATGCCAACAATGTGCGTCTTAAGTATTCATTGGAGCTTATCATTGTGGCGTGAGTGATTTAAAGCCCAAACTGCTACGTACATTCATTTAAAATATTAACTAACTGCATCAGTTTAGTTGGTAGCCGTGACGAGCTGTTTATCGCGTTACTCCTTGTGCTTTTTTATCCTCCACGCTGACAAGTCGAGCCTTTTCTATTCGTGTGTGGTGGTTTCCTGTGGTCGTTTTACTGTAAAAACAAACAGCTTTGTCCGCGAGAAGAAGTATTTCTCAATAAGCTTTCATGTTTAAATTAGCATTAATAAAATGTTGGGGGATAATACAGATCAACTGTATAAGGTATAAAGTTTAAAAATCTTAATGCAATCATTATTCGCAATTTTATCATGATAAATTGTTGAAAATTATACTTTAAAAACTATTGAGGACTGTACCACCAGATGGTGTCTTTTTGTGGCATCACAAAGTAAGGAAGAGATTAGCCTAGTTAGAAATTAGAAAGCCTTAACGTGCCCTAATCGCATACAGATTCCGAAGTTAGCATTATGCCTTAAAAATATAAATGTAGGTCACTGAAATGCCCATGTAATTTTATTAACTTTAAAGCAAGAATTTAGCTGCATTCAGTGCCTCTTTCAGACATTCAGTGCCCCATTGCCTTCGAGCGTGCCATGCTGCCCTTTGTTTCTGTAACCATCACTGCAGGGGACCTGCATAATTGGATCCAGCTGGAGAAGTGTTGTGGGAGGCATTAGACAGTTTCCCAGACATTCTTTTCAGTGCATCCCATGCATGTTCATTTGAATTCAGCTCTGGGGAACGTATTCCTGCCTCCTGAAGCATGTTACTGATATGATATGCACGTGCCACCTTACATTATTTTCCATACAAAGAAAATAGTTTCCAACTGCTCCAGCATGAGATAACTCTGTATGGCGCAGGATCTCATTTCAATATCTGACAGCAGTCAGCAATCTGTTTCTGATGACCTGAAAATCGGTACGAGTACCAATCCTGATGCCATCCCACATCATGATCTGACCACCATCGAAGGAGTCCCTTTCTCTTACAAAATCTGGATTTTCCTATGTTCCTCGTTCACACCAAATCAGGACATGACTGTCGGGCTGCAGACTAAACCTTGACTCATCAGAGAACAGGACAGTTGACCAATCATCATGGGTCCAATGACGCTGCTCATCAGCCCATCTTCTATGGTGTTTGGCAGATAATTGAATGTGTGACATGCACCTCCACGTACGCTGACCACTAGTGGTCAAGCAAGTGTAATCGTCCGATGCGTGGGGAAAACTCGTCAGAAGTTCGGGGTCTGGCTAAGGGCAAGCATTGACACTAGACTTAAAATGTTTTGGAGCAACACATTAATGCAGAACATAAAACAGCTAGTCAATTTACATATTTTGACGCCAGTTTTATCGATATCCAGTTTGACGTCAGCCTTAAATTCAATGATTTTGTCGATCAAATTATTACCTCTTTGCTGCGAAAAACTTATTTGATTAAAAGGTTAAGATCTTTATTGAATCTAAATCAAATGAGGCAATTTGTCGTGACTGTAATAGTGCCGAAAATCGAGTACAGAGCAGTGTTCTGGTCTTCATCTACAGCAACGAACTTCAAGCGGTTAAAGGCAGCCTATAATCGAGTAATCAGGACTGCTTTCAAAATGAATAGACTAGATTCCGTGACTATGAAATGTTCCAGTCACCAGTTGCCTACTCTAAAGTGTATAAGTAATATTGCTTTGACCATTGAACTGACTGAAGCCTTGTGGGACAAAACCCACCCGGCAGCGTTTGTAAGGGATTGGATTGCTATAGGGAATAACATCCGTCAAACTCGTCGGTTCTTAATTGTTGTTCCTTTTAAAGTGTCTTCTACCAAAACGAAACGATTTCCGTACAACGCTATTAGACTATGGAATGATATTCCATTCGAAATACGCTCCTTAGTTTTTTCATGCGAGTCTCCGGGCTGTACTATGATTTGCCATCATTTTATCCGACGACTGCGGAATTATTATATTGAGACTCAATGTTTATGACTTATACAATTATCCGACCTTTTGGTTTACCTCACGGCATTGTTTGGTGTATCTTGCGGTGAAGTTGGATGTTTTTCTGGTCATCTTATCTTAGTTACTCCTAGTTGAGTGCTTTAGCTAATAATAATAATAATAATAATAATAATATTAAGTACAAATGTTTACGTTCCAAATACTACTGAGAGGGGCCCCTCGAACTTAGCCTATGAGCTTTATCCTAATGTATCTACAGTAGCGCTCAAAAGTATTTTGACCATCATGCTTAGAAAAATATCTATTTCTCTTCCTAAGCAAATATTTTGTTTTGGAAAGTAAATGATTTAATACATCTCTTGTGTT
>JAHWFO010112126.1:286442-360560 GCA_023313115.1 Rhysida immarginata | reverse complement strand
TATATATATATATATATATATAAAGAAGGATGTTTGTTTGTTTGTTTCTTATGCAAATCTACAGTTTTATTCTAATCTTGATGAAATTTTACGTACTTGACCTTCAAAGCATGAGGAAGGTCACTGTCTACTTCAGATTTCGAAAAAATAATAATTATTCATAAAAAATCGATATTCATGGTTATGGCAAGGCATATTACCGTACATACTCGTCTATAAGTCGATTTGTTCCCCCAAAAAATGACCCCTGAAAACCACATTCGTCCTATGCATGAGTCAGAGTTGACGAAAACTCTTATAAGTGGAGTTTACAAAAAACTAAGTAATAATTTTATTTATTAATCTGTTTAGATTTCATTCATTAACCCTTTCATTGCATAAATAAATTTCTGATAAGATAAAAGTTTTCTCTCTCTTTGCAGCATAATGTGAATCTCTAAAAGGCTGTGGCAGCCATATTGGAAAAAGCATTATTTCACATACAGTGTATCTTACTCCCTTAATTATTTTGACTAGTGTATAGTGTATAATATGTCTTTGTACTTCTGACATCTAATGTTAAATTATGTCCAAAAGTAAAATTTAAGGGCACCACTTTTGTAACAATTACTTATGTTATCGATACGTATATTTTAACCTACTAAATTTACTATCAGCCGGTTTTCCTCCAGAAATAGTTGGCAGGTCTGGAAACCAGCGCATTTTTACGTGTTCTGTCATTGCAATAAATACCGTAATTACATTAATCTATACAATTATTGAAAATGGAACATCTAAGCATCGAAGATTCAAGAAGAACGAAAAATTCGATTTCGAAACTTTTTGAACATCGATACATGAGCTACCATCGATACTATCTCCAAGCACTAGTGATAGTACAAGTATAAACAATATACAGTGCAGTATTTCACGTCTTTTTCCTCAATTTTCCATCCACTTTTCCATTGTTAAAAGCAAATGCTCTGGGGTCCAGTGATAATAATAATAAAACTAAATACATAACTAAAATAAAAATATGTTAGGCCTACTGAAAGATGATCGAAACAAAATTGAGACCATGATCGAAAAATGGTTTATAAAATATAAAATACTTCAAATAATTTTTTGTATTTGTTACGCATTGTAATTTTAAAGATTATATAGGGTGATTCAAATCGTGTGTAAAACAATTTAAGGGGGTATTATAGATGTCAAGGTAAACATGGGTTCGAATTTGAACGCTAACTGAGATAGGCCTATGAACAGAAATAAAAATGCTGCCACCCAAGATCAACAAGTTAATAACTCAGGTTTTGTAAAGCCTAGATTAATGAAATTTGGAGGAATAACAGGGTACATAAGACTCTATATACCGTTAAAATTTGATTGAATTCCAACAAGAAGTTTTTGAGTTAATCATTCAACATCATAATACGTTTACTTTTGAGTACTAACCAGCGCTTGTTACAATTTTGACGTTTTTAACTCGGAAACTTCTCGTTGGAATTCGATCAAATTTTAACGGTATACAGTGTCTTATGTACCCTGTTATTCCTCCAAATTTCATTAATCTAGGCTTTACAGAACCTGAGTTATTATTTGGAGTTCGGTCATTTACCCCGTGGAAATTTGTCCCAAACTGCCGCATGCCTTTTGAACATCGATAGTCTACTATCGCCAAGCGCATAAAATTTAATGTATCTTACAGCACATTATACAAGTACATACAATATACAATACATACAAATACATTAATTAGTGCATCATGTCGCATCTTTTTCCTCAATTTTCCATTGTAAACAGCAAATGCAAAGTCAAATTCCGAAAACAAGATGGAGACGACCATGTTAAACTGTCACTGTGTTCATGCCAAGTGCATCTTGAAAATCGTCCAAGAATGTTTTAATAAAGTTAATATGGTTACAATTAAAATCTATTATTACATGCTGTAAATAAATGCAGTTTCATTTCGAAAAATAAAAATAATACGCTAGAGTCAAAAATTGAGCTCCAAAAATTCTATGATCCTCCCTATTCATGTTTCATTTTTATCATAAATGAAATTAAATTACAAAATCAATCAGTGACTTCTGGTCCATTGCATCCCTGTACCAGGTATACTTATGGACATCCCTGTGCTGGAAGAAGGTGTTTGTGATGGAAAGTCCATTGTTGCAACAGAGATCCAACAAGCACCTCCCATTCGCATTTAAATCGGAGTCAACATTCCTCCCAATCACGCCTTTCCACGTTTGGTCATCAGCCCCTACGTGTGCATTGAAGTCGCCCATCAGGATGACAGAATCTGCACTCCCTCTCCTGCTAACAGCAGCATCGACTTCATCTAGAAAAAGTGGGTACTCTGTGACTGCATTCGGAGCATATGCAACGAATAGAGAGAGAGAGAGAGACCGTTTCCCTATCTGAAGCCTCAGGAGACATAGTCTTCCACCTAAGGGGGTCCAATCTGCAACATAATCTGCCAGCTGAGGACTTGAATCCCCACTCCTGCCTGGGCAGTCATGTTAGGGTCGACACCAGAGTAGAAAAGCTTCCACCCTCCTTCTAAGTCCACAGTTCCAGAACCCGGACGTTTCGTAGAGGTAATACCTATGATATCCAGTCGATACCGTTTGGCATCCTCCACTAACTCTGATTACTTTCCTGTCATGGAGAATACGTTCCAAGTGCCAATTGACAGCACCCGATCCCGTTGTTGCTTTACCAGTTTCTCCTCCTGGGTAAAGGCATGCGATGCCCCCGACCGTTTCCCCAAGCGCATAGTGAGTGCACTGGTGGGGCTTCTCGGAGGCATTGCTCCGAGATAACAGCCGGGAGACTGTCGACTATTTTTCGAACGAGAGCCTCTGCCTAACTCTCGAACGCGGGTGACTTTAACCTGTGCCACAACCAATGCAGTATGCATTCTCTCATTCGTCGACATCATGAGATATATGTTTGTTTGGATACTCTTCGTCTCACTTCTCAACCATGACCTTTCTGGTAAGGGTGACCCTAAAGTAGCCGTGCTACAACCAGCATAGCTCACAGAATCCCTGAAGCACCCAAACCCCTGACCCACGGTAAGATGGCATCCACTCAGGCGAGTGCGGTACACTGAGGCGCGAAAAGCAGCAGCAAAGACAGTATCAACAGCTAATGCCAAGGCCTGGGAGAAGTTCGGGGAGTAATTGGAGGCTGACCATAGTTCAGGCAAACAAGGTGTTCTGGCAGACCGTGCGCCACCTCCGTGGAAAGAAGTCTCTTTCATCACAAACTATTAAGAGTTCAGATGGGAGGCTTCTGAAAACGGAGGAGAGCGTTTTGCATAGGTGGAAGGAATACTTTGCATCTCTTCTTAATCCGGTGATGACAACAACTGAGGCATACGAGGTGCATCTTGGAGCGGAGAATAGTCACGGTAGTATCACTGAAACAGAAGTCAGATGGGCAATTAAGTCCCTGAAGACTGGCAAAGCTGCAGGTGATGATGAAATCCGGTCCGAGATGTTAAAGGCCTTAAATCAGGATGGTATCCTGTGGCTGACTTGAGTGTGTCAGGTTGCTTGGATATCTGGACAGGCCTCTAAGCAATGGCAGACAGGAATTGTGATCCCTATCTTCAAAAAGGGAGATCAGAGAGATTGCAACAACTATCGAGGCATCTCTTTGCTCAGCATTGCTGGAAAAGTGTACGCTAAGTGTCTGGAGAAGAGAAGTCGGGAAATAGTCGACTCCAAACTGTCGGGGGAGCAGTGTGGTTTCCGACCTGGCCGAAGCACGACGGATCACATCTTTGCTCTAAGGCAAATCTTTGAGAAATCTTGGGAATATGCAAAAGAGGTCTACGCTTGCTTTGTGGACCTCGAAAAAGCATATGACAGAATTCCTCGGGAGAAGCTCTGGCAAGTGTTGCAAGAGTATGGAGTGGATGGGCAATTACTGGTTGCTATCATGTCTCTGTACGAAAGCTCTGAGATGTGTGTCCGGATAAATGGCATTAAGTCAAGACCGTTCATCGTGGGTGTTGGACTCTGCCAAGGGTGTGTACTGTCGCCCCTCTAGTTGGACCTTTATGGACTGGATAGACAGGGGCAGCCGAGGCGATGAGCGTGTTTGTGTGGGCGACTGCCTGGTGGAGAGGTTGCTCTTTGCTGACGACCTTGTCCTCCTTGGGTCTTCTCGCACGAACCTTCAGCATGCACTAGACCAGTTTGCAGCCAAATGTGAAGAAGCTGGGATGAAGATCAGTGTGGCTAAAACCGAGGTTCTGGTCCTTTCAAGACAGCCTGCTCAGTGCGCTCTCCATTTTAGGGGAGCCTCATTGAGACAGGTGGAGAAATTCAAGTATCTCGGGATTGCATTCACGAGGGATGGACGGCACGAGAAAGAATTGGATGCTCGGATCGGTGCAGCAAGCTGTGTCAGACGTGAACTGTGGCGATCCGTGGTAACGAAATGCGAGCTGGGTAACAAAGCCAAGCTCTCCGTCTTCAAATCTGTCTTTTGTCCCCATTCTCACCTATGGTCATGAGGCTTGGGTAATGACCGAAAGAGTGCGATCGCGGGTACAAGTGGCCGAAATGAGATTCCTGAGAGGTGTGGCAGGTGTTACCCTACTAGATAGAGTGTACAGCAGCACAAAAAGGGAATCTTTAGGTGTTGAGCCGCTACTTCTCTCCATTGAGAGGTCTCAGTTGCGCTGGTATGGCCACGTGATACGGATGCCGCAAACTAGTCTTCCTAGGCAGTTGTTATTTTCCAAGCCGGTGGGTAAGAGACCAAGGGGTCGGCCTAGAACCAGGTGGCTAGACTACATGGAAAATCTGGGTTCGAGTCGCTTGGATATTACCAGGGAGGACATGCGCCTGATGGCGGATGATCGCGATCGCTGGAGATCCTCCATAGGGCTGCTGCCCCCGCGACCCTAACGGATAAGCGGGTTTGAAAAGTAAGTAAATAAGTAAGAAATTATATTATCGTTATAATTCAGACCTGCCTCGTAAATATTTATTGACTTTATTTTATAATACAAAACCCTAAAATTTTGTGGCTTTTCGTGTGCATTTTCCCCCCGTTTTTTTGCTTCGGCTTATGCTTGGGTCAAGGAGTTTTTCCACTTTTTGGGGGCAAAAACCGGGGTTCAGTCTATGCACGGGTCGGCTTATAGAAGAGTATATACGGTAATGAGAAATATCTCATGACCAACAATGCAAGGCAAGGTTTGTGCAACAGTGGTATCAACACGCAATTCACAAACAGTCTGCATGGACCAACAATATATATCTCATGACCAACAACGTGAGAAGTTTGTGCAACAATAGGTATCAACAATGGTGTCAACACGCAATGCACCAACACTATGCAAGGATCAACAGTGTATGTCTCATGACCAACAATGCAAGGCAGTTTGTGCAATAGAATTCAATGCATAGAATTCCTGTTATTCAGGCTTTTCTTAGAAAAGAGAATTCTTAGTACTTAAAATTTCTTGAAAATCTTTAAAAATGATCAGTAACCGGAGATAATGGATAGTTAGCAGACTATTAAGAAAGACTGGAAAGACGAGAAAGAAAGCAATCCTTTAGCTCCGTGCTGTATTAAGCAAATTGTAATTAGAAGAATCGGCAACTGCTAGATTACACAAAGAGATGAATGGCCAAGTTTTTGCAACAATATCAAGGGGAACATCTAAAGTATGATTACGTGACTAAGAAATTATTTAGGTTAGCAGCAGCATACATGGAGAGGTCCATCCATTGTGAGCATTAAAAAATTTTTTTCCTATTTTTCATTATGAATTTTTACTGTAATTATTCTAAGCGTTTTCATGTGTCTATTTTTAAGATATCGCAAAATTTAATCATAAAAACAGTCTGAGCCACGTGCTGGGTTATCACTTAGCTTATTTGGTAGCACATCAGATCCAAACATTTCATAAAAATGCATTTTGACTATATTCTGTTGGAATGTTTATATTTTGGAAACTGAGATGTTGATAATGTGATGACTCAACGTTTATTTCCAAGAATTGAAGGCTTCCCACGAAGAGGGATCTAACTGGCATTTTTTCAATTTTCTAATAACGCACTTTATGCACTCCTTATGTCATTGTTTATCTGCTGCTGAAGTCTCGTGGTCATAACTGGTATTATTCCCAGCAAAAAATATAAATGAACCCGCTTCTGCGTGGAAAAGGGATCTATATCAACAATAACGGCGGCCTCAAGTTCAGGCGTTAAATACACTGCATCCTTTGAAAATCGTGAAAATCAAGGAAAGAAAAGAAAGAAAAACGCATTGAATTGGGAGGTGTTAAAAGACTCTGGCGAAGAATATGTTGCAAGAAAAAAGACGGAAAAGCCTGCTAAACCCCACCGCATTATTTAGCTCATTCTACTGTTGCTTTGTTAAATCATATTTATTTTTTCTAGAATCGTGTTTGTCAGCGTTGGCTGCAGAGATTTTTCTAAACATAAAGAAAAGTTGTTTATGGGATACTATAAGCTGAACTACAATGAACAGTCTGCCTTTCTGTGTTTGTGCATGACAATTGTACCTGATAAAAGGAGAACAGTGAAAAATTTTGCTACATTTAAGAGGGTATTCTAAGCTTTTCCATGTGTTTATTTTTAAGATATTTCAAATTTTAATCAAAACAACAAAGTCCGAGCCATGCCGGAGTATCACCTAGCTTATTTAGTAGCATAGCAGATCGAAACATTTCTTAAAAATACATTTTGACTATATTCTGTGTGAATGTGACTATTTTGGAAACTGAGATGTTGATAAGGCGATGATAGAACGTTCGTTTTCAAAATTACGAATAATGAGCATAATAAAATGATGATGCAGTGACAGGACATAAATAAGGCAGCGTCTATTGAGGAGGCAAAGGAGTCACACATGTCTCCGTTGAGTTCCCTATCAAACGTGCAGACGACTGGCAAACATTTATGTCTGGAAAGGAAAGAGAAAGAACGAGTATTGGTCTTTAGTGCTAAAACAGAAAAGGCTATACAGGCATTAGAAACGTCTGAACAACGGGAGTTTCGAATAGAGCAAGAGGGTATATGAGCTTCTACGTCAAGAGCAAGAAAAGTTCAAAGTATTCAGTTATGTTCCCCAGTGGTGAAGATGGACATTAATTTAATCTGAGGCAAGTCAGAGGAGTTTAAATAAAGTCCCAGTGTATCACCTAGAATTTCCTCTTTTTTCGGATTTTTCGTAGAATGGATAGTCCCTTCGCTCTGTTTTGTATTGAGTTATTTTTTAACCAATTTGGAGTTATAATTTAACTTTTTGAGATTGTTCTGTTTACTCACAAGTGCAATTATCCCGGGCAACGCCAGGTCCTCTGCTAGTTTTAGCTATATTTATCTAAATTATCATTGCCAATAACATAGATTCCTAACGTTCTCTTATACTGATACCATCCAATGCTTCCTAAAATGCTAGTCTGGGTTATACTCTCAACAACTAACTCAATGACAGCCATATTGATTCTTCTCTCCGTGGTGCAGGAAGGCTTCAGCCATGAGCAGTAACGTTTTTGTATTGTATACATGCGTTTCCCCATATCTCAACGCACCAGGTTTACAAGGGTCCTGCTACCGTCATGCCCTTTCATGCAAGTTCGACTGATATGAGCCAATCTGTTGTATTATACAGGGTGATTACAAAAGAACTTCACACTTTTAAAAATTTATTACATCATAGCTATTCAGAATATAGACACACCACATATGGATTCTTAAAGAAAAACTCTTGAAGTTTATTGTGACACAGTTAAAGATGTTCAATATGCCCCCCTGTAGTCGAATTCGTCCCAAACCCGCATTAACATGTCTCCATCAATTCCACGTATCGCTACCGTAATGCGTTCTTTCAGCTCGTCTAGGTCACGGGGAAAGGGTAGGGTGAATACCTTGTCCTTTACACACCCCCATAAAAAGAAATCACAGTGGTGGATTGGTCGAGCAAACAATAACCTGGAACTTGCAATGTGACCATCGCGGATCCCCGACCTCACACCTTGTGATTTCTTTTTATGGGGGTGTGTAAAGGACAAGGTCTTCACCCTACCCATTCCCCGTGACTTAGACGAGCTGAAAGAACGCATTACGGTAGCGATACGTGGGATTGATGGAGACACGTTAATGCGGGTTTGGGACGAATTTGACTACCGCATTGATGTATGCCGTGTCACGACAGGGGGGCATATTGAACATCTTTAACTGTGTCACAATAAACTTCAAGAGTTTTTCTATAAGAACCCGTATGTGGTGTGTCTATATTCTGAATAGCTTTGATGTAATAAATTTTTAAAAGTGTGAAGCTTTTTGTAATCACCCTGTATAAGGGAGGAATATTCAGAGTAACCCCACCAATGGAAGAATGGTTACGTTATGGTTAACCTAATACAATCATGTAGTGGCATATAATAAGAACTTCACAAGCTTAGTACTGTCTAAAAGGCTCTTGCTGTAAAACACAAACTACACACAGGCTTACACCGCCGGGGCACGCTCCATTCGCTTTTTTTTATGGGAAGGCTTTCTGGTACACCATAGTACCACTGATACTGTCTTGAAAGTACACTCCACAGTTAGCTGCACCGTCCACGCGAGATTTGCAGTTACAGAAACAAAAGGTTACTCATCAATTCGTCGTCCTCATTCACGGAAAATCAAACTTGGCTTTGCTGCATTACCCGTTTTGCTCCTTGCATAAGGGAGTTCGGATATATATTAGGTATTCCAATTTTCTTTGAAGCATATTAGTGATGGAAACGCGGACAAACGATATTCAAAACAAAATATGAAAGCGGTAACACATCAAATAAATAAACTAAATAAACTACAAGAGGATTGCTTAAATTCGCTGTCTTGCGCTGTTCCATTTCATTCGTCTGTCATTGCGTCTCATCTCTCCTCAAGACTTTGCACTTGGCACACACAGCTCGCTTTGTCTCCTTTTCTCAGCACGCAATAGTATTCCAAAAAGAAACATCCTCTTAAGGTCATTACAATGCAACAATATCTTGTTGGGAGTCAAGCATCATTTTCTCAGAAATCTTGCCTGAGAAAACAATGCCAGCTCCCAACAATTGTGCTCCCTGTTGTATCGTCAACGCCAATGCAGCACAGATCGCCAAAGCAACAAATAACGAAAATTAATAACAAGGTGAACTCCAGCACTAAGTAAAACTGCAATATGCACCACATAACATAAGCGAAAGGTAAAAGCAAACAACGAATCGTAAAAAAAAAAAAAAACACCAAAAATTCAACGGTTAAACGGTAAATTCAAAATTAATTCTTAATCAATTAAACTAGGCCTAACATGAAACTTCGTTACAGCGACATGCGTCCAACACGATGCCATCCATAACGAACTCGACAAAATGCTCCGTTTCCGCCTGGCCCATATGACGACACCCATGATGGAGCTGATTTCATATGGCCTGGGCTCATATCTGCCGTCCATTTGCAGAAAGAAAATATCTCCACAGTTATGTCGCATTGCTGTGCCGGTCCCTTCTTGCCAGTAACGTCAAGTAGCAGTGATCTCTTGCTGTTGTGGTAGATAGATGTTTGGCTTCATTTTCTTGAAAGCGATTCCATTGTCTGCTAACCACGCTTTGGGATTTCCAAGTAATGCTACCACTGTCGTCTATGTTTGACCAGCTTCAAGATGTCCTACGGCCCTCCAGGCTTTGTATTCATGTTGATGGGGCATTGTAACAACAAAGAAATTACAGGATGTGCACTTTGATGATCAGGGGAGGTGGAGATATTTCAATACTTTCAGCCTTTTTATAGTGCATTTTGACCAATGAAATGAAAGTTTGGTTTTGGATCTCATTTGCATAATCAGACAACTTTCTTTGACTTGTTCATTTGCTTTTCTGATGGTTTTGTGTGACGTTGTCACTTTTTATTTAGTGTTGCATAGTAATATTTTGTAAAGGGTTACTGTAGTCCTCCCTTTAAAAAGGGCTACAAGACACGTGATTGCGTCCAATTTGCCTAAAAATTGTATGAATTCTGATTGCGGTGATTTGCCTCCCGATTTGTTATCTTTGTGCGGACAAAAACTGAGTTTTTTTGTTTATAGATGTATTGATGGCGAGCCCTAATCCTTATTGTTATCTTTGTTGCTAAATTGTATATTTATTTATACAATTATATATTTATGTCATCATCTTCAATCGATTTTGATTGTTCCGATCACATTTCCTATCATAAGTTTCATTGGAAGCCACGTCTATTGTAATTCCACCAATCATTGGTAGATTAGTCGCCAGTAGTGACATGTCTCCACTGATTGGTGGAAAGAGGCTATGTAACCATATGCTGTATCCCATGCCAGTTTTGTAGTGATCATCGTTCCTGATGATGTTTACTCGAAACACGTAGAACAATTAATAAACCGCTACCATATTGCTATTTCCAGACCTTTATTCTTTCAATAAGTTGCACAGCGATGTAGATCATCATGCAACCTTTATATTGTATAGTTCAGAATTTTAATTTGTGATTAATCATTTATATAACAGAACATTGTACACACGTGCTAAAATCATATGTTTGAAGTGGTGTAAGAATTTCCTGTATTTCTTTGAATTGTAAGAATCTTTATATTATAAATGTAGGAGTTGTGATAATTATATATTAATTAAGATGAATAACACTCCTTTAATTTAAAGAAGACAAATAAATTAAAATAAATAATAAAATACAAATAATAAAAAACAAAGAAACAAATGAAAAAAGTCACCCAAGTAAAAGTTTACGGACGAAATATAAATGAAACACAGGATTTGTGGAGAAACTTCGATGAAACACAGAAGAAACACGGAAGAGACGAAGATCCAGCGAAGAAACGTTACACGAACACAGGGAGGTACACAGTTACAGATGAAGAAGGTCTATGATGGAAGTTCGATGATTCGTAATACGTAAATGACTAACTTGAATAATGTTTTCGGGATTTTTTTCCCATCTTCAGTAATAAAGTTTTTCACAGGTCAAACAAAAAGACAATTAATAACTAGAATAAAAGAACATGAAAGAGCACTTAGAAACAAAGATAAAAACAATCATTTAATAAACCACTGCATTAACCAAAATCATAATCCGGATTGGAACAAAATCAAAATTATTAGTAAAGAAATAAATTATAAAAAAAGACTAATAAAAGAAACCATCAACATTATTTCGAATGAAAAAAATTTAGCCAAACCATCTATAGAAATTAATAATAAATGGAAATTACTACGAAAAATATAATATCACTTCCCTTACACTCAACAATCCTGATCACAACAATCAAAATAATCATAATATCACACATTCTATTTGACTACATTGTTTTGTTTTATTTTATTATTATATCTTCCATTCATTCAAGAAACTTTATTACTGAAGATGGGAGAAAAAAAATCGCGAAAACGTTATTCAATTTAGTCATTTACGTATTACGAATTATCGAACTTCCATCATAGACCTTCTTCATCTGTAACTGTGTACCTCCCTGTGTTCGTGTAATGTTTCTTCGCTGGATCTTCGTCTCTTCTGTGTTTCTTCTGTGTTTCATCTAAGTTTCTCCACAAATCCTGTGTTTCATTTATATTTCGTCCGTAAACTTTTACTTGGGTGACTTTTTTCATTGTTTCTTTGTTTTTTATTATTTATTTTAATTTATTTGTCTTCTTTGTTTATTATTATTAAATTAAAGTAGTGTTATTCATCTTAATTAATATGTAAGAATCTTTAATTAGAATTTGATCGGTAAATTGCCCACGCTTTGAATCCAGCGTATGTTCAATGACGTCATTTGGACTGGATCTTAGTAATTGCTCCCTTGGTACTCACTAGGAGGCAGGGCTGAGCCTGCCTGGGATATAAAAGAGAGGAAGCAAATTCATTCAAGATTGAGAGCAGAGTCAAGACCAGGTTGGAATCAGACGACAGCATAGAAGAAGCGACAATGGAAGAAGCCCAAGAGGAAGAAGCGGACACAGATGCTTTGGAGGGCAGAACAGGCATGTTCTTGATACGTAGCGGAATGAGACCATGTGGTAACTCTTGATTTCCTTTTAGTGTTTGATTAGTTGGATATTGTAAGAGTTAATGAATGGTATACCTAATTTGTTGGAAAGATTAGCTTATGATAATTGAATATGCTAATTGTAATGGAATTTGGAATATGTAATGGAATATGCTAATTGTAATGCCATTTGTAATGGAATTGATAAATTGTAATGGAATTTAGTATAAGGATTATTTGGGATTGTTATTAGTTGTTTGAATTTTGGAATATGATATTTGTGTTCAAGATCATATTTAGTAATGGGTTGTGTAAGCTGTTAAAAGCAGTGTTATTAAAAATTAACTTTTGTCTTAGTTAATATCAAAAAGGGTTACGAATTGTTAAGATTGATCTTAGTGGAATTTAGTAGTTTGTTATTTTTGTAAATGGAGAATTATTATGGACGTATGGATTTTAATCTAGTTAAGTGTTATGCGAAGTAGATTGTTTATTTGTTGCTCGTGGACTTGGATTAGAAATGTTGAATTAATGATTCCTTGGAAATAATTTGTATTAGTTGAGTGTAGAGAAATTATTGTAATTAGAAAATATATTTATACCTTGGAATAATTGATTTGATTGGAAAGGGTTAATTACCTTGTAAGGCAGTTGGTGTAGGGCAGAGGCTTAGCACAGAGGGGATCTAAACCGTTAATTATTTGTAAGGGGATTGTAAGGGTGTTTTAGCTGTGTGCAAGCCTGGTAAGTGCTGTTTTTGGGGTTTTGGATAATTTTATTTGTTGGCTGGCAGTGGCATAGTTGGCCTGTGAAAGGAAGCCTGATCATATTGGTTATGACAGGTGTCCGGGTATTGAAAAGGCTCACCGAATTTTTTTTATGGTAATAGATTAATGGGTAATTTCAACCACTGTTGGTTCCACCCCCTTGTTGTTTCATGCGATGTTAGATTCATGTGTTGGTGACCTTCTTTGGACATTGGCAGGGTTGTCTCTAGTTGTGTGGTTTGATACTTTTGTTTTGTGTTGTGATAATTGGGAGTTCTAATGTTTAGCTTAGTGCTAAGTCTCTCCTTATCATTATTTTGTCCCCATTTATGACTTTTGAATTGATTCATTGGTAATTAATTAATTGGTGGTTATTTTCTTATTTCTTGTTTATTTGGAAATAAAACTTCTAGCGCATATCACGAGTCCTATCTTTTTATCTTAATTTAAACTGTATCCATCTTCAGAAGGCATGTCACATCATCACACTTTAATAAACAAAAACCAAATGCTTCTTTTTTTTCTCATGTTAATTTTGAAATATATTCCCTAATTTTTGTGAGCAAATTATCAGGTTGTTGCATGTCAAATGTCAGATTGCAGAGGTCATCTTTAATGGCCTTCTAGAAAGGACACCTTCACACGTGCTATTCAAAATAGCCCCCATTGCAATACAAACATTGTTGCCAATGATTTGGCAGCTTCTCAAGCACTCTCCGATAGAATCCATGGTCACTGGACTCAATAAACTCCTGGAATGCGTTTTCGACGTCTGCTTAAGTTAGGAATGTTTTCCTCCGGATAAAATTGTCCAGGCTCTGGAAAAGATGGTAGTCTGTACGGGAGAGGTCCGGAGAGTACGGAGGTGTGGAAGCACTTCGTAGCCTATAGTGTGCAGACGCGTCCGGTCGTTCGTGCAATGTGCGGACGCGCATTGTCATGCAGCAGAAAGACGCCTTTGCGATGCACAAGTGCAGGTTGTTGCTGACACAGTTTTGTGTGCATACGATGCAGTTCACGACAGTAGGTCACAGCGGTGATCATCTCCCCCTGCTGCTGGAAGCTGTAATGCTCTACGCTCTTTTTGGTTTTCCTTAAGTTCATGTGGGACCCATTTGTTTTGCTTTTTCGCCTTGTCGATGATCCTAAGGTGTCTACTGATAGTTGACGCTGATACAGCATGATCCCCTGCAAGGTCCCGAATAGTTTTTGACGGGTCCTCTTCCATATCGCTTCAGGTCAGCATCATTCAACACGTTGGGCAGTCTGCCGCGTGGCTCATTTGCCAGGTCCGTCACTCCCACCCGGAATTTTCAGAACCAACGTTGGACAGTACGTTTGTTTATGGTGCCTACACCGAATACCTTATTGATGTTTTGAAGTAAGTTGGATGCAGTGTGATTCAACCTGAACTCGTAATGCATTATCACACGTAATTCGTATGAAGTCATGACTATCTTCGCTTGGGTTCAAACGCTATTAAATATCATCACAAATGTGCAAATTTCAGGCAGCTGGTCGCTGATAGGTTTATCTCTGGGAATGTACCACTTTGTTATGGGTACTTGTTACTAAACGTGGAAACCGTGCTGAAGCACTGAACCCACCTCGAAATCCGACATTTGATATGCAACAACCTGATAGATGGTGGCTTTATAATCTGGTTCTATTGCAGTTTGGGAAATAAAGTTTCCTCACTGGGTAAAACAGAACTGCATGCAAATTATACTGTATATTCTAGAGTATAGATCGCATAATTTTGTGAAAAAACTGGGATGTGACCTTTACTTGAGCCTAGCTAAAAATACCTTTTGATGGGCTGTCTATCAATTTTGATTGAATAACAAACAAGAAGTTATTATATTCCACTTAAATTTTATTAAATTAATATCCGGTTATTATTGTTAACAGTTATCACCTACAGAAAATTATCTTCAAAACCGCTTCGATTTGATGGAGTTGCTTCCTGTCCTGATGAACTTCAAATAAAATTAGTTTAAATATACATCACAGTACTTTAATTATACTGTATATATAATGTACAGTTCATTATACAGTACATTAATTCACTTTTTATTTGATTTTACTGTCACCAAAAACTAATAAGAAAGTAAATTCCTCAGAAGATGGCAAGTTCTAAACTGCTTCAAGCTGACTGAGTTGCATTCTGAACTGATGAACTTCAAACTAAATTAGCATACAATATACATCACAGTACTCTAATTATACAGTACAGTTCATTATACAATTCATTAATTAGCTTTTTATTTTGAATTTCTCGTCACCAAAAACTAATATGAAAGTAACTTCTCAAAAAAATGGCACTTCAAATGCTCCTTCGATCTGACGGAAACATGGAATGAATGTTTTGGTGAAAGTGAGTATGAGAGTTTTCAAGTGTTTTTATAGCTTTGTTTTGTTTTATATGTAAATAAACTGGTTTCAACATAGCGATTTATTGTTTATTTTGATCTTTCAGTGATGTGATTAGTATTATCAGTTATGAATTTGATTGGTGATTAGTATTTGATCTAGTTTGAATTTTAAGAAGGAAAAAAAAATTCGCACCAAAATTTACTTTAAATTTATGGGTGTGACCTATATTCGAGATTATAAGATATAAGAATTTTCTAATCCACTGTTATATACTAAAGTAGTTGTTTCTTTTTTTTTAATATTAGCTGTGAAGATTTGTTTTATTGAATTCCTTTAGATTCCACTAATAAAAATTTCATTCTTCTGGATTGAAATAAGTTAATGAAGAAAAAAAATTAATCTTGTATAGAAAATTCCTTTTTCTATTCTTAATTTTTTTTTTTTTTTTTTTTTTTTCTTCCCCCCTTCCATAGGGTACAATGTGTCCCTTCATTTTGACTTGGAAAATGTGCCTTGTGATTATGAAGAACTAGTCAAGAGTGCAGGTCTCTTAAAAAGGAACTGCTTTGCTTCTGTTTTTGAGAAATATTTTGAGTTTCAAGAACAAGGTGAAGAAGGACACAAGCAAGCAGTCATTCACTATCGGGATGATGAAACTCTGTAAGTTTTCCAAAATTTATTTGAAAAAAATATTATGCAAAATAATACTTTGGATTATTTACCATTTCTATGCAAATGTGAGTTCCTGTGGGAAAAATTTAATACAAGGGTTGTTCAAGGTTGACCTAGACTTTTGTGCATGTAAAATCGAGAAAATAACTCTAGCATATTACATTCTCAGGGAAAATTATGTAATCTTTTTGACCCATCCCGCGATTGTCATGACCTATTTGACGCATGCGGAGGAGCTGCAGCAAACATTGTAGTAAGCAGTGTCTCTCTAATTGTGGGAGAGCAGTGTATAATCAAATTTTTTGTGAAGGAAAACGTTAAACCTGCTGAGATTTTGAGAAGATTTCAAGCACAGTATTTTATTATTTTAATAATCTAAACAACCCGCGGGTTGTCTCCCAACAGGCCGAAGCCCAACACGGGTTTTTCTTTTTATAATAAAGGACAATCACAAACATCCATGCCCCAAGCGAGATTCGAACCCACGACTTGCTGGTTGCGAGAGCAATAAGACCTGCGCTCTCGGCCAAAATGCCGGCATGAGAAAGAAACGATGTCATGGGCAAGATTGTATGATTGTTGTAATCAGTTTGGCAGAGGACAAAATGTGGTGAAAAATGCAATGCATAGACATGTTTGTCTGACTTCAGTGAACATTGGTGAACATTGCACACATTGAACAAGCTATTCTTGGTAAAGATATCACAGTTAGTACTCAGTGTTACTGCAAATATCCTGAGGGTGTCATATGCAATGCCATTTGTGAGAAAATATCCAGGATGTTGTCTGGAAATGTCATTCTTCTCTATGACAATGTCCATGCTCACAAGATGACTTTCATTGCAGCAACTTCTGCCAAAATATGCTGGGAAGTGTTGCCCCATTCCTCTTGCAATCCAGATTTGGCTCTCAGTGATTGTCATTTGTTTGGGCCGTTTAAAAAAAACATCTAAAGTTCCAGACAGAAGAACCACTGTCCCCAGCTAAAAGACACTGCTTACTACAATGTTTGCTGTAACCACTGCACATGCGTCAAATACGTCATGCCGATCACAGAAACTCAAAAAGGATTATGTAATGTTTCCTGAAAAATGTAATATCCTAGTTATTTCGCAATTTTATATGCGCAAAGGTCTAGGTCAACCTTGAACGACCCTTGTACTTTTTATAGTCATTACAGTACATTTTATTGCCTACCTAAGAGTTTATTCAACAATGGAAATCTTTAGATAGTTGATAGCAGTCAAAAAATCGCTGATAAAAGAATCAGTTGCCAGATGGAATCAGCTTCGCTAGAAATGCACACTAGTGACTAATTTTTAAGATTTCATTTACAGTATAAAGTAAAATACAGTATACAATAGTACAATAAGGTCCACAAGCATTCTAATATAAAATAATACATAGGAAACAATAGTAATGCAGTATATAATTGATTACAGTACAGTAAAATAAAAACATAAAATATTCTTTTTCCAGCAAAAAAAAAAAAAAAATTGATTCCTAACTATGTATTTCGTCATCTATGTTACCCTGCTGAATGACATAGAGAGCATAATAGTATAAAAAAATCTTACAATCTTACAAACTGTGGTTTGTCCACATTTTTTTTTATTAAGTTACTGATGACTAAAATGCTCAGCTACACCATCTCCAAGTGTCCTATAGAGTCGTGGTCCCTGGTTCGAATCCAGGTTGCGGAATTTTTCTATTTATTTTTTATGTATGTTTAAATTAATTTCTTGAAGCATACATTCATTGTTTCAACCATCACTTTACAGGAAAGAGAAGGTGATTGAATAAATTTCCTGAGCAGGAAATGTTAATGATTTTGTAAAAGATTTTTATGACCTGTATTCTGAGCATTAACCCTTTTGCTGCATAAAGCATATATATCCACACAAAATTTCATTAACTTTACCTGTGGAAATCTGATTCATCCCACAGGATTAAAAAACTTCTTGTTATGCTGCTAAAAGTAGATAATTCTATCTTCTCAGGAATGAAAATGAAATTTAGTTATGTAGTGAGAGGGTTAATTTTACGTTCGAGGTTGAAAATGAACGACAACTTTCGTTCGTTGATGTTTTGATACAAAGAAACACATTTTTATTCCAAATTTCATCGAGAGAACTCTTGTCGCCCAATGTCACAAAAACTAAGCATGTTTTATCATTTAATTAGGCATATACTAAATCTACCGTTACACTCCAAAAATAGAACTAGAGAATTGGATCGATTCAAAAAATTTGCTATATTCAATGGTTATAATGATTGGTTTTTAATGGTACACCTCAATCACTCATGATTGTCCCATGATATGAAAGTTTCCCATTATTCTTTCCACTTGCTCACGCCCAAAGAGAAGAGACACCCCTTTTTCACTACACGTAATTTCTTTTGAGCAAGCGATCTTTACCCAGCTTCAAAATAAACGCTTTAATAAATCTGTGGTTCAGTGTGTAATAATTTTCTTTCTACCTACCAGCATTTACCTGTCTTTGATAATCCCTGCCAGCAGAATGGATAAGTTCTACAAAGGTCTTTTGATACAAGAATCTTAATTACTATGCTTAATAATCAAGAGCATGCAAAACACTAACTTTAAAGCAATAATTAAAGAGATCTTCACTCAAAGATTAAATTGTTTCATTGTTCAATTTTTTATTTTGTGATGGCTAGCTTAGCCCTCATAGTCTCATGCCTTATAATTTGTATTCTTGTTTAATATTATATTGTGTGTTAAGTTTTAATCTGTTTTGCTTAGCAGAATTTAAATCTTAAGCATATGATTTGATTGTTAATGTTCTCATTGTTGAGCTCATTTTATTGTGAAAAGAGAATGCCTTTCTGTGAAATAATGCTGGGGTGATTTTAAATTGTAGGAAGGAGGCCACAATTGTTGAAAGGAACTCCTTTTTCAGAATTGGCACAAGTAAACCTGGGAGAAGGAAGCAGGAATTTGCTGTCCATTATTTGTTTGGAACAAGGCCTGCCATGTTGGTTTTTGGGGCTGAGTTTTGCTTCATGTAACCTCATGATGGTGGATTAGTATTATTAAGCTGTATCTAAAGTGTTTTTAGTCAATGTGTGCCAGCTCAAAGGAGAATTTATTCAAGAAGCTTGAAAATGATTACACTGGATGTTTCCTAGCTTATTGAGATGGGTTTTGAATGAATGGAACCCGGTTGGAGATAGTAGAGAGGTTAAGCACCACGTAAACGTGATGCGAATGCGTGTGACGTTTCCACTCTGAAATAATGTAAGTTTTTCATTGTTAACAATTGAAAACAATGAAAAAGCTACGTCATTTCAGATTGTAAACGTCACATGCGTTCGCGTCACGTTCGCGTTTACGTGGTGCTTAACCTCTCTATTGATGAAATTTTGATACTGACTTTGGCAATTGTTCAGATTTGGAGACATTGGTATGGAACAGTAGTTATTGCATATTGTATTAATATTGATGATTGAACCTTATTTCTATGTATATTGCTTTTTGGATGTCATACTGTCTAATTGTTCCCCTTGAGTATTATAAAGAATGAAGCTTCACTGCAGCTAATTGGACTAGGCAATAGTGAACTTTAGAGTCGAAAAGAACATATGCATTATATCGTTGAAGCACAATATCGCAGACAGTCTTCTCCAAGCAGTATTGGTAATCTAGATTAATTTGGGTTAAGTTGGGAGACTGAAAGGCATTGTCAGTGATTGAATCTGGGCTTTTTTTTATCAAGGCGAGCTCAGAAATTGTCTATTTATACGAGAAACCATCTATTTGTTGAATAAACATTTAACTGAAAGTGACCCACTTGTGTAATTATTGGATATGCAGAAGCTCTGAACCCAGGATTTATCCTGAAAGTCTCACAAAGATCAGAACAGCTTGTCTCTCTGATCATAGCTTCCTTTAGATGCTGAAGAAGGCAGCTTGGCTGCCGAAATACGTATTCATCAGAATAATTTCGTTATGTGGATTAGTGGTTTTCCCTGTCTTCTGTTGTTTGATGTCATCCACAATTTCTGGCTCCTCATTTTTCGATTTATCCCACAAAGGGTTAATTATTGATCCCCTCTTTGAAGAGGATGCGACAATTTAGCCAATTACATGTAAAGGAAAGTATTAATAACTTAAAGAACTACAATTGGATAAATATCACATAAAAGCAAAAGGAAAGTATTATAATGAAAAACTGGTAATTGTTTTAAAAGTTACAGAATAAGATAACTTCAAAAATAAATGATTCTAGTGTATTAAGAGTTATTATTAACTGAAGTACGGTAATGATGTCGGTAAATTTTGCAATTTTATGATTTGTCTTAAATGCAATTCACAATATGCGTCGTTAGCCTTCTTAAACATAATGACAACAAAATAGTAGTCTGATTTTGAAAGTAGGGAAGTGACGCTTTCCTTTGCTTGAAAACAGCCAATAAGAATCCCAACTACAGTGGAAGTAAGGGAAATGGACAAAATTCAATAGCGAAAGTAAGAATTTACTTTTCGGAATTACAATTGCTCTGTATGAAAAAAAATAATAAAAAGCGCTCTTTCTAAAAATATCAAGTGCTATAAAATAGTAATTATTTTTATGAAAATATCAATTGCTGAAAAAGCATTTGATGGAAAGAAACTATTCAAAATTCAATACCTTTTTGCCGGGAGGGGGGGGGGGGGGGATTTAACAAATTCGCCAATTTGCTCTTCCATTTATATATCGACTGAGCCTCTCAGTCAATTGAAAAATCACATCCCTATAAAATCTATGGTATCGAATATGTTCGATTACTGATATTTCATCAATGCTGAGTCACGATAATGGGAACATAAGAATACGACGTATTTCTTCGTCGTCTACAAGCCTTCCGCCATTTTAAACATTCTATAACGATGCTGTGAGCTGTCGTTATTTAACGACTCTAATTAACGACGTTTTCGTTTGTGACAGGTTTTGTGAATAGCAATGAATGAATTGTTGTCGATAAGTTGCTAATGATGCTTTTGTGAATCCGGGCCTTAGATCACTAAATTAAGTTTCTAAAGGCCTTTCTTTAATGTAGGCAGTAATTCACTTATGCATTCCAAGGTTAAATGCTTGTTCAATATTGCGATTAATATGCATATCGTTTGTTGGATTTACTCGCATTCATATTCTTTCATCACTCTGAACTCTCCCAGATTCTGATTTGCAAATGCACAAATTTCACCACTGAAGTTTGCTCATTATATCACAAACCTCTATAGCAGATAATGATCACCACTTGTTTCTGGTTCATCACTCAAGTCCTTGTCCAGATTGTGCTTAACCATGCAGGTTCATACGGATTCAAGGGGCACTATCTGTTAATTCTTTTGAGTTCGTTGTTGCCTTTCAACCGTGATTGGGATTTCTACCGACGTCTTCTTTTTGATACGAGTTTTAATGCCTACTCGTTTTATCGAACGAGTTCCAATCACAATTTGTCTACTCAGCTAGCACAGCGTAGCTGCAGTTTCGCCTACAAACTCCACAGTTCGTAGTTGTGTCGATTATATTATCCATTGAAGACTTGTTTAGCACCATATCTTTAATTTTAAACACAAAGTCATCAGAAAATGAACAATCTTTATGCAACTCTATGATTTCTTTTGGGAGCCTTTTTCTTTGCTTCCATTCTCGTTTGAGTTCTTTCCATTTTCTCTCTGTCAAAAAATATACATGACATCATGGTACCAGTCCCGAAATTTACATAATCACTCAGTACTCATATAGTCCAACAATGCCACATTAGCTTCCATAGACAAAATATCACCACTATCTCAAATTGTCAGTTTTGTACAATTTTCCTCAGAGAGCTTATTAAGAACCTCCCTCCACATGAGAGTCCCTTCCCTCTTTTTTTTTCCGTTAAATTTTTTCCCCCGCCATTTTCTCAGCCAATCAGATTTATTTTACTTTGCCCTTCTGTCTTGATTCTCTCATCCCACCCTCAGCATCAATAATATAGATTTTCGTATCCATGGCAACACCCTAATCGAACGCTTGCCAACAATGATCACATGTACCAATGCTTTCTGCTTTCATCCAGTTAGTGTGCGAATGTTCAAATAAAAAAGGCAAGAGTAAAACAACGCAAAATAAATAATTTTGGTGATAAAATAATAACTCAGAATAATTTTATGTGATATCACACAGTAGTCAATAATAATTAAAAAAGTATTGAAAAAAAAAAAGAAAAACTTTAGAATCCAAAATGTCACTACCCTTAGAAGTTTTGGTAATAAAAATAATCAATAAATTGGGAGTTCTTAGTATTGTTTCTATCAATGAAATTGGTAGAGACTTTACAATACAATAAAGGGAGAACAGAGTTTCCGACTAGTTTCGCCATTTATTCCCGGCTTTATCAAGGATATAAATTACCCTAGAGGCTTCTCGCCTTTATATCCAAAACTAGAACTTATCTTAGTTTCTCCCCACCTTTCTAATTCCACTATCACCTCTTACCACCGTTATGTTGATGATATCCTAGTAATATTTGATTCCCACGCTACTTTTCCTGATGCTATCTCCACTATTTTTAATTCCTTCTCCCCCCACATCATGCGAAACTGAAGTTAACAAGTCTATCGCTTTCCTTGATGTTCTCATCACTAATGACCCTGTCACCCATCACTTTTCCTTCTCTGTTTACCGTAAACCTACCACATCTTCTAGACTAATCCACCATTCTTCATCACACCCTTCTTCCCATAAGCTAGTCTACAAGCTTCCCTCCGTTTCCTCATAGATCGTGCCCTTAAGCTACCTCTCAGCCCTTCTTCTCTTTCCTCTGAATTTCGCATCATGCGATCCCTTGCCTCTGTGAATGGTTTTTATCCCTCCACCTTTTTCCATCTAATAAGTCGCAGAAAACTCTCCCTTCTCAACGGGCGTAGAGAGGTAGCTTCCTTATCCGTCTCACGTTTCCAACTGAAGTGTGACGTTCCTGCTGTCTTTTTGATCTTACTTACCTACTTACTTACTTTTCAAACCCGCTTATCCGTTAGGATCGCAGGAGCAGCAGCCCCAAGCCTGAAGTCCCATCTCCACCCAAGAAATGGATTTCTATACCTTTCCTTGGCCCCCATTTTTCCAGCCTAACTAACTTCCTTTCTTCACTTGGCCTCCACATCTCCTTTCGATCTTCCACTCCGTTTTTCCGTACGTTGAACCCTCCCGCCCATACCAATACCAACAAATATTCCCGTTCTAGTGTATATCGACTACACTGCGGAGTTTATGACAAGTACTAAATAGGACTTTCATCCCGTAACTTCGCTGTTCGCTTTAAAGAAAACATATGACGTCATTCAGAAAAAAGATGACAAATCCCATTATGCAAACCATCTCACCATCACAGGACATGCACCTAAGAAATATGAAGAAGTGATGTCCATTCTTCACTTCTGTAATGACCCTTTTAAAACCGCAGCTCTGGAATGCATAGAGATTTTCAAGGCCAAGAACTCGTCTCTTGGCCTCCTTAACTGTCAAACAGATTTTGACATTTTTTCCATTCTCAATTCCGTCTCAGATTTACTGTAATTCTCTTTTTATTTTATTTTCTTATATATTCTTTTATGGATCACCTTTCTTTATCCATTTATGTCCTCACTGTTTGTGTTCTATTTTTCCTGTTATTTGTCATCCAATCGTTTTTTTTTCTGCTTTCATCCAGTTAGTGTACCCATTCTTATTTTCATTTGCTGTATTCCAGGGTGACTAGCGACCGGCAAAAACCGGGAAGGTCAGGGATTTTTATGAAATCGTTTTGCTAGACGCACTGATATTCTTATCCAGTCAACGTACACCTGTGTTGTTTATTTTACTTCTATCTTCATTGTATATATTACTCATTACCTTTGTCATGCCATTCGTTGTATTTTTTATCCATTTTACCATGTTTCTGTATATACAGGCGAGAAACCTCTTTTGTAGTGTATATTCTTGATAAAGCCGGGAATAAATGGCAAAACTAGTCAGAAACTCTGTTCTCCCTTTATTGTATTGTAAAGTCTCTCCCGGGTGAATTCATAGGGGGTATTGAAATCTACTCTAGTAACTCGACCATAATTTCGAACAGGATAGGCCCGATAATGAATGTGTCGACGTTGGAATTAATTGAGATTCACAAATCAATGTCCCTAATAGCCCTAAAGCCTGTGGACAAGTACTTGATCATCACGGACTCGAAAAGTTCAATTATGCAAATCCAAAAATCCCTGAAAAAAAGGAGATGGTATTATAAAATTTTATTAGGGTATATAATGGAGCTTTTCATTTACCTCTCTGAGAAATTATCTCTTCACTTCCTTTGGACCCCGGGGCATAAAGGTATTAGTGGAAATGAGCAGGCTGACAACTTGGCGAACTGGGGAAGAACTTCAAATCGACCCACTAAACCACCCTGCTTTTGATTATGTCTTTGAAGGCCTATGTAAAGAACAGCTCTCTGGTGTTTTGGGAGAACGAGTGGCACACAGAGACTCGAGGCGGCCACTACAAAAAGTGGAAGCCATCTATCCTGGGACCAGCTCTTATTCCACCTAAATGGCTATCCTCAATCGAGAGATCATCGCTCATCAGACTAAGAAGTGGTCACCTTCCATTAAATTATTTTTTACATAAAATCAAAATTTCTCAATCGGTGCGGTGAATCGGAGACAGTGGAGCATGTTATCCTCAGAGGGAGTTACTGTTTCAAGCGCTTAGTGCCCGCTCTATTCCCACATCTATGGAATGTATTCTCCTTTTCTCCTCTCCCTCAAAGAAATCAAAAAAGTTGATGTCTGCGCTAATGGATTTTCTGCGTGATACGGAGCTTCTGTCTAAAGTTAATGGCCCCCTAAAATCCAGTACGTGACTCTGTGTAGGTAGTGCTTTTCATCCTTGATAGTGTGCTGTGGTACCAGCTTGTCTCCCACATGTGGGCAGATGTAAGCTGTTAGAAGAAGAAGAAGAAGAAGAAGAACAAGAAGAAGTCTCTACCAGTTTCATTAATACAAATAATAACTTTTTTATCCTCCCCTACAACCTGCAACTCAATAAAGGGATTGTAACCCTCGCCAAGAGATTTGGTTTTAATACAGTCTACAAAAGCCAAAACTTGCTAAAAATATTTCTTGGTAGCGCAAAAGACAGCATACCAGTGGAAGACAAATGAGAGGTATATACACAGAGTGGCCAGTATATTGGGAACATGATGGAAGGCATGATTTCTTTTAACGATAATAGAGGGTGCTAGTCGCCACTTTTTTTGTACTCGAGCTTATCTATGTAACTTCTGAAATAAAGCTTACACTTTTATGTTTAACCTTCTACCTATCAAGATGGTGTATGTGCCTAACTCATTTCATAACCATTCATTTAACAGGTTATGGGCCCAGCAATAGAAAGTATAAATATATTTATTCAACTAATAATCATCACCTATAATATAAATTATTTTTGGTTTGATATTAAATTACCTCATCTGTGACTTTTGACGAACTGTATAATTGCAATGGAATGCCACAAGGCCTACATAACTAAGTAGGAACTGATTTCCTTTTTGGAACTCAAATCGAAGAAAAGCAAATACATATATTTAAATGATTAAAAGCAAGTACTGAATTCATACAAATTTTATCAAAAAGAAAGAAATATAAAAAACATTCTTGGCAACTTTAACCCTTGTAGCAGCCAAGTTTCATCATACTTGGGCTCATTGAATTCGACGATTCGAGATTTACATTTTTTTTGGCCCACTGAAAACTGAATAATTATTTGAATAACTACTTGAATAATCAAACACTATCGCCGACGCAACCTATCAACGAATTTTGGCTATGCTACAACGATATCGAAGATTGTAAATAAATGGCCGATCTCATTTTAACGAACTGAATTAGATAACGATAAATTGAACTTTCAATTATCCAGCTTTATCAAAAAAAATTACAAACAGATATGGCTACTGAAGGAAGTACAGTAGTTCTTTCTCCCATTCAAAACTTCAGGGAAGGGAAAACTACAGCCAATGGGCATTTGCTATGGAAATGTATTTGACAAGATGTGGTTTTTGAAAAGTGTTGGTGGTACAGAAACAGCAGATACTGATAAAGATTGACTTGCACTATCATATATTTTGAAGGTGTAAAACCACAAATTTTTGATGAACTGAGTAGCTGTACTGCTGGCAGAGAAGCTTGGGAAAAGCTTTCAAAATTATTCAAACTAGTTGGAGCTTCACGAGAGGCTGATCTCATTTGTAAACTAACGAAAACGAATTTGTGATTGCATTGGTGTGACAGATTATTTAAACAAGATGATGACATACGCACATGAATTGAAGTCCTTGAAAACTGAACTTTCTGATAAGGTCCTAGTTTACATCATTCTTGCTGGACTGCCATCAGAATATGATGCACTTTGTATTGCTTTGACAAACTATGGGACTGAATTATCAATGGACTTTCTACGTGAATAGCTGCTAGAAGACCGAAATACACTCAAACCTGTAAATGCCGAAACTGCATTGACCGTACGACGGTTTAGCAACAATTCAAATAGAGGTCATAAATATAGCAACGCTCGAGTACCTAACTGTGGAACAGGTATAGGTCGAAGTCCACATGCACCATACCTGCTTTAACTGTCATGAAAGAGGACATAAAATGGCTGACTGCCCGAAACCAGCACGGCACATCAAGGCAGCAATGGCAGTGACATCTTCTGAGTCACCTGCATATGAAAAACGACGACCTAGCACAGGAGTCCTGTTCCATGCTCTAATAGCATCGATTCCAAGACACGATGAATGGTACTTTGATTCTGGAGCTTCATGACACATGACAGCATTACGACATATAATAACCGATTATGTTGAAGAAACCCAATGTAGCATTTTGACTGGCAGTGGCCCTTTGCAAATGAAGAGACATGACAACGTAATGCTGATGATTGAATGCAATAATGTGGTTACAGAAATGGCCTTTACTATGTACCGAACCTCCCAGTCAACTTATCAACAAAATGGCTCACGAAGAGACATGGTCTGGATCTCTATCAAACTGGTAAACGAATGCATATATACAGAGACAATACGTTGTTACTAACTGGAACTGGCCTTAGTGACAAGCTTTACACACCTGATTTAGCATCTGACAAAAAGGCCCTTGTAAACCAAGCCATACCTAGTGACGAAATCGAATTATGGCATCGACGAATTGCACATCTATGGCGAGAACTTGCGACAGCTCAAAACGATGGCAGATGGTATGGACTTCATCGACAAGGACTTCCATTGTTCAAGCAATTCAGAGGTAAACAAACCCGTTTGCCTTTTCCAAAAGTGAAAGCTACTAGAGCAGCTTATATACTAGGAGTCATCCACTCTGACATTTCTGGGCCGATGGAAAAAGAATCGTACGGAGGAGCACAATATCTATTAACATTTATTGATGACAAGACAAGATAAACGACGTTTTTCTTGAAATATAAATCTGAAACTACAGCTAAATTCATTGAGTACAAGGCAAAGATTGCGAACCAAACCGGACGACTTATCAAGGTTCTAAGGAGCGACCGTGGCACAGAATATACCAGTCAATTGATGATCGACGTACTAGGGAAACCAGGGATTGTCCATCAAGTTACAGCAGCGTATACACCGCAACAAAATGGTGTTGCTGAAAGAACTAACAGGACATTATGCGAACGAGTTAGAGTCATGCTTTTTGATGCCAACTTAGACAAACACTACTGGGCTGAAGCTGTTCACACTGCTGCTTTTCTAAAGAACGTTTCACCAACTTGAGCTGTAAGAAAAATGACACCATTTGATGCTTGGCACGGTAGAAGACAAATTTGGAACACCTTCGTGTTTTTGGATGTAAGGCATTTGTCCAAATACCACAGGCAAAACATCGAAAATGGACCCAAAATCAGAAGAACTTCTGTTTATTGGATACACAGACAACTGCAAACCATACCGATTGATAAATCCTCAAACACGCGCAATTGTTGAATCCAGAAACGTGGCGTCAAATGAAAACAAAATGTTCATGAAGTTGAACCAAGTACCAGAAGTGGACACAACTTCTCACTTCATTATCCCAGACATCCCTACATTATCTGTAACAGAACTCCCAGCAGAAACCAGTAGAGAAAATGATAAACTTTCAGTAATTGATAAGCAAAATGATGAACCTCCGGAAATTGTTGACAGAATCGCTGAACCTCCTGTGCCACAGCGTAAGTACGAAAACCATCTCCCATTTTGATGACTATGTAACTTACATGGGAAAAATAGAGGAAAACTGTGATGATTCAACTTCTTCTTCATCTCCAGCTTTTCCCACTTCTATGTGGGGTCGCTGTTTTTGATGAGCTTTCTCCATTTCTCTCTGTCCTCTGTCCATTCCTTTCTGAGACCCTTTGATTTCAGATCTTCATCCACAATATCTTGCCATCTTCTCTTGCGTCCTCTTTTCCTCCTTCTCTCCACTTTCATGTTCATTGCTCTTTTGCCAATGTAGTTCTCGTCTCTTCTCATTTCATGGTCAAAACATCTCAGTCTACTTTCTTGGATTTTATTTTCAATATCTGTAACTTTCACTGTCCCTCGGATGCGCTCATTTCTAATCCTGTCTGCTTGTGTCACTGCGCACATCCCTCTCAACATTCTCTTTCTGCCACCTTCATCCTTTGTATGTTGGACTTTCGTAGAGGGAGTGTTTCCATTCCATACAGCATTTCAGGTCTCACTACCGTCCTATAAACTTTGCCCTTTAGACGCACACGGTTCTTCTTATCGCAGAGGACTCCAGAGACTTCTTTCCAATTTTCCAACCTCCATTCATCAACTGTCGATCCAAGGTATCTGAAGTGGTCAGTTTTACTGATTGCTGTCTCCATCAGTTTCAGCTCCTTATTTTTCAAGGGCCTCTATGTTGCATGCCATATTATTCTGTCTAGCTTCTGCTGATTTTCAGTCCCCTGTCTTCCAGAGCTTTTCTCCAATCCTCTAGCTTTTCTTCAACCTTTGCTCTAGATCTTGCACATAAAACTACATCATCTGCATAGAGCATGTACCAAGGTGATTCTTCCCTGATTTTCTCTGATATTACATCTATCACTACGTTGAACAGGGAAGGACTCAGTGCCGAGCCCTGGTGGAGACAGAAGCTACACGTTTCAAAGCTACACGTCTCATTTCAAAGCTACACGTTTCTAATGTTTTTTTTTTTTTTTTTTCCAATTGACCTGGAAAAGGTATATGACTTTTGTCTTGGCTTTCCTATATATACATTTCTTGAATCAACCTGACATATTTCTCTGGTGCATTTCTAACTCTGAGGCTCCTCCAAACTTCTTGCCTTGGCACTCTGTCATATACCTTTTTCAGGTCAAGTGAAGTTCTTGTTGTTTCTCTCTGAACTTCTCCATCATTTGTCTCAAGCAAAAGATTGCATCAGTGGTTGACTTTCCTGGCATGTAACCAAACTGTTGACTCCCAATATTAACTTCAGCTCTGTCGTTTGTCCAGGATCCTTTCCAAGATCTTGATCATGTGTGACATTAGCTTAATTCCACTGTAGTTGTCACACATTTGGATGTCCCCTTTACCTTTGTAGATTGGGACGAGAACACTTTCTCTCCATTTGTCTGGTAGATCTTCTCTCTGTAGATTTTCACCAAGAGATCCCATAGCAAGTCCAGCCCTTCCTCTCCAAGGGCCTTCCAGGCTCCAGCCGGGAGTCCGTCCGGTCCAACTGCTTTCCCTCTCTGCATGTGCTTCAATGCTACCTTAACCTCACTTCTTGTGATGTCCGTTGTCAGTCCCTCGTTTGGTATTCCATCTTCATGGTATTTTTGTTCATTCTCTGTTTAGTAGCTCCTCAAAGTATCCTTTCCCTCTATCCTGTATCTCCCCAGTGTTCCTCAGGATTTCTCCATTGGCCTTCTATGATGATGACCCCTAAAATTGGCTTTAATGACCAATTCTGAAACCAATGTTCCATGCTCCATTATCCATGCTCCATTGATGAAGCATTGAAATGCCCTGATGCTGATGAATGGAGGAGGGCCATAAAAGAAGAATTAGATGCCCACGCCTGCAATAACTTGGGAAGAAACCACCCTACCAGAAGGATGAACTGTAATTGACTTCAAATGGGTCTTTAACCTAACCTAACATTGAACAGATGGACGCGATCATGGCTTTCGTGCAAGTAACTTTAGACGAAGAAATTTACATGAAACTTCCAAGGCCTTTTGAAGACTGCAGAGGAGGGCGAATGACGAAAACCCAATAAAGTTTGCCGATTTTGAAAGATGCTATATGGATTGAAACAATCCGGGAGAGTCTGGAATAAACTTCTTGACAAGAAACTCCATTCGATGGGTTTTAGACCAGCTGCATTCGACAACTGCATCTACATCAGAGAAAGTACGAACGGACTGCTAATAATAGCCGTCTATGTTGATGATTTACTGGTATTTGCCAAAGATTCTCGATCGATGAGATGGATCAAGACATAACTCTCAAAAAGATTAAACATGAAGAAACTTGGTCCTATGAGAAGCATCATAGGAATCGAAGTAAATCAGAACAAGGCAAACAGTGTTATAACACTAAGCCAAATTAAATATATTTCTGATCTCCTACACAAATATAACATGATTGATAGCAATACAGTTACTACACCATGTGAAGGAAACCTGCAGCTATCGAAAATGCGATCACCAACAAACGATACGGAACATAATGAGATGAGGAGCATTCCATACCGATCATTAATTGGAAACTTACTCTACGCTGCTCAAGTGACGAGACAGGACATTGCACATGTTGTAGGAGAATTGGCAAAAGTTTTTGAGAACCCTGGTCAAGCACACAGGTCATCGGCATTGCGTGTGTATCGATTTCTGAAGGGAACTGTGGAAATGGCGCTAACGTATCTCCGAGATGGTAATCATGAGATTGAAGGCCATAGCGACGCAAGCTTTGCTGACTGCACTGACACAAGACGATCAACTACAGGATATGTGTTTCTTCTTGCTGGTGGAGCAATTTCTTGGAGCAGCAAACTGCAATCCACTGTAGCTGCTTCCACGACCGAAGCTGAATATATGGGACTTTCAGTTGCAATAAAAGAGGCGATCTGGTTACGAAAGTTTGCTATCAAAATCCTGCACCAATTACTCTGAACTGCGACAACAAGGGTGCGGTTGATCTGACGAAGAACACCATTTTCCACAATCGCAGCAAGCACATTGATGTTAAACATCATCTGTGCTGGGAAGCTGTCCAGTGAGGCCAGATCAACACCAAGCGGAGTGACACAAATGAGATGGTTGCGGATTCCCTAACGAAATCCATACGACGTTTGAAAAATGACTGGTGCAGACAACTCGGTTTGAACATTTGACGAACAATCAAACCAGGGGTAGTGATGGAAGGCATGATTTCCTTTGATATAGAGGGCGCTAGTCACCACTCTTTGTACTCGAGCTTATCTGTCTAACTTCCTGTAATAAAGCTTACACTTTTATGTTTAATCTTCTACCCATCACCTGATGTATGTGCCTAACTCATTTCATAATCATTCATTTAACAAAACACCCCTCTAATACTGTGTTGCACCACCCCTAGGAGCAATAACAGCATGAATTCATTGTGGCATGGATTCAATTGTTCTGTTATCTGGATGCAACAGCTGCTCCCAGTTGATGCTTATTGGATGGTGGTGGATCCATGCCTCAAATAACCTGTTCCAGCTCATCCCAAAGATGTTCGATTGGGTTCAAATCCGAAGACTGTGATGGCCAGAGGAGTAAATTGAATTCATTATCGATTCAATACGAGCATTTTCCTGCTGGAAGTATCCTTTCGATGGGGGAAACACAATAGCCATAAAGGGGTGATTGTGGTCGGCAACAATGTTCAGGTTGTCCTGACCATTAAGGCGTTGTTCTACATGTATTAGCGGACCAAGAGTATTCCAGGAAAACATTTCCCAGAGCATTTTATAGCCTCCACCAGCCTGAACAGTGGAAACTAGACAGGAGGGATCCATTGCTTCCTGCTGTTGTCTCCAAATCCCATGTCGGCCGTCTGCATGGTATAATAGGAAACTGGATTCATCCTACCAGCCGACCTTCTTCCAGTCGTTGATGGTCCAGTGTTGGTGATCACGAGTAAATTATAATAACAAGGAAAACCTCTTGTCCACAAAAAGAATTTTAATTAAGCATATACGCATTTCGAACCCTTTAGGTTCATTATTCAATGCCATATGAGTGAATTTGGTACATAGTGCAAGTCCTATATAAAGGAGAAAAGCGCGGACCTAGGAGAAATACCCTGGTCGTAAAATAATTCTAATTAAGTTACAAACGTAAAATCCGGGAGAATCCCAATTATACAGAAAAATACAAATCCTAATATTATGATTGGATTTTTCTGTAAAACAATACAATTTATATTAGGATTTGTATTTTTCTGTATAATTGGGATTCTCCCGGATTTTACGTTTGTAACTTAATTAGAATTATTTTACGACCAGGGTATTTCTCCTAGGTCCGCGCTTTTCTCCTTTATATAGGACTTGCGCTATGTACCAAATTCACTCAAATGGCATTGAATAATGAACCTAAAGGGTTCGAAATACGTATATGCTTAATTAAAAATTCTTTTTGTGGACAAGAGGTTTTCCTTGTTATTATGTCGCTTTCCACAGTTATTGAACATTTTTCACGAGTAAATTGGAGAAGTTTTTTGCCGTTTTTAGGTGGAGATTAAAGGTACTCGGATTGGCAATCTGCTGCTGTAGCCCATCCTTACCAATGTATAGCATGTAGCGCATTCAGAGATGTTATTCTGCGGTCCAGTGTTGTACTCCACGATTATTTGACGAGTTATGACATTTCTATTCGCATGAACAAGCATTTCCATCCTACGCTTACCCCTTGAATCGATGAGTCGTTTGTGACCACAGGCTTGGCTCTGGCTGGTTGTCTTTGGTTATTTAACCAGTCCTGGTAAATCCTCGAAATGGTTGTTCGGGAAAAGCCTAAAAGATGTGTGGTTTTGGAAATACTCAGTCCACCTCGCCGAGCACCAACTATTATCCTGTGCTCGAAGTTGCTCAGATCCTTTGTTTTCCCATGGTGACGGTCAAACCACTTGCTGTTGACAAGTGTGTCCTCGTTCTATATTGGTACAGACTTTCACGTGACCAACTGATAAGTAGTAATTGATATGCCAATGGACTTCCATGGTCGTGGGTGTTACTAATAAACTGGCTATTCAATGAAAAATTACTTGTTCCTCGTGCGGGTCCTACTATTATGGTCAGACGCAGAGATCTTTTAAAAAAAGATTAAAAGAACTTATATCCTGTATCACAAACATGAAAATGGGCATGTGTGTACAGCTTTGCCAACCACATCCTTAATTGCAGACACGATTATGATTTAAAGTTAATTAACTTTTTACATACCACCAGCAATAGTAAAATGTTAAATTTAGAATCTTTAGAAATTTATAGCAAGATTATTTCTCTCAACCTTATATTAAACAGTGACACAGATCCCATACCAGTCAGTGATTGGTTAAGGTGGCGGAACTTCTTGCTTCCTGCTTGGTCCATGCCTGTTCTTCCTTGTTTATCATGTACTAATTACTTACTTTTTTAGTTGTCTAAATGTGTATGCTCAGAAAGGCTGCTTGTATGGTGGTAAATTTGATTTATTGGATATGTTTATTGTACCTTTAATTTCTTTTTAAATTTTTTCCCTTTTGGTTGATGATTGTATTTGATAAACTATCCTTACTAAAAGCTTATATGATGAATTTAGTGGTCTCTACAACCTTCCATTTATTTATTCCAGGTTATTTTTGTTTTAAAATTTTTATTTATTCATTTGCATTACACTAGAGAAGAAGGTAGTTAGGCATGGGAAAAAAAAATCACAGCAATACACCTTGAATTTCTTCTGATGCTTTCGGAGTGTGAAGTTGGGGAGCCTGGATGCTTTCACTTCATACTCGCCTGCTTCAGTTCAGGAGTGTAGTGGTATGTCCAGGATTCATCGCTAGTCACGCACCCAGTGACAATACAGCATTCAGTGTTCACATAGCCAGCCAGCTATTACTCGCGCACATGCAGTCACGATCCACAAGCTAAGGTGTGCAGAGCCAAACTATTCAACACCCTCCCTGCTTAAATATTTTGGCTTGCTGTTTAAACAGTTTCCAACTCTTAAAAGCATGTAGCATTAAATGTTTTTCATGAAATTGAATCTGGCTGCGCTACATAAATTCATGGAATGTATTCATGCGTTCAATATCTGCCCCTTAAAGGCCTCTGCTGGTATGGCAATGAATGAATTAAAAAAAACAAACTAAAAGGAATATTATCGAGTAGATGAATCTGAAAATGTTTTAACTTTATTCTTTTTTTTCAATGAATCATAAAATGTCTAAAGGGTTTGTTTTTTTTTTAAATTGTTTTTATAAAATGTTCTTTATATTTTTTATTTACACATGTACTATAAATATTAGTGATGTATAGCATTATATTAAAGCTCGATTGAATAAATGGGTCATTCCATGTCAAACCAACAAAAAATAATTTTCAACCTGACCATTTTTAAATATGATGAAACTTACAGGATTTATTCTCTATATAAATTTAAGTACAATAAGATAAAATAAATAAAAGACTCTTTGACCACAACATAAGAGTCTTTTGTTGTGGTCAAAGAGTCTTTTATTACTTTTATCCACATTTCTTTCCCTTTTCATTTTTTCTGGTGGTTGTACAATTTTTTGCCAACTCCTGAAAAGTTTTTTAAGTACAATACAAAAATATTTTTTAATTTTTATGTGACTCCATTTTTTAGTTTTTAATTTTTTAAATTTTAAAAAGATAGTTTTTTTTTTTAGCTTGTGGGATAAGCTTTAATGCACCATAACTTTTGTTCTATAGCTCCTCATGGACTTGCTCTTGGGCTCACTTATTATTTATTTACTTATTTAAAGAATAGTTTTTACATTGAGCCTGATCCAGAGCCTGTATGGCCAACAGGTCGATTTGTGTGGTCTCCAGAGAGAATACTAATTTATAGTTACTAGTTTTCGGATTACAATATATACCATAGCCCACTTATTACGAACTCTCTTAATACGAAATCCCGTTTAATACGAAATTATTCTTTGGCCCGACCCCATCGATGTAATATACAAGATCATTCAGAAAGATAGGTCAAGAGTGAAATACCATGTACAGTTTGTAGCGGGGAACAATATTTTTCCTATAAACATGGGTCCGGAAATGCTTAGTTACAGAGAATAATGCAACTTGCACGAGATAGGAATGGATGTGCGTTACCCGGATGGCAATGGTAGATTAGAAATTAGGATCTAAACGTGTAAATTGTTTGTGTTCTCTCCTTTAAAAAAGAGAAAACGAAACGTGTAACTCCTTTGTCGTACAGTGGATCACTTGACTAATGCAGAGCTGGCGGACATGCATCTCGTCTACGGCGAGGCACAGGGTAATGCCACTGAAGCAGAAAGGATTTACCAACAGTTTTTCAGACAGTGATCACCCACATCGCCGGGTGTTTCAAACACTAGACCAACGACTTCGAGGCTCGGGTTCGGCATTTTGAACACCTACTGTAATGTCATTCCTACCTCGTACAAATTGCATTTCTCTGTAAGGATGCATTTCCGGACCCATGCTTATAAGAAAAATTTTGTTCCCCGCTACAAACTGTACATGGTATTCCATTCTTGACCTACCTTTCTGAATCACCCTATACAGTAGAACCTTCGTACAGCGAAACTCAACGGACCGGCTATATAGATATTTCGTTACATGGAGGTGGTGTTAAAATTTGCATCATTTTGATGTATAAATTGCTAATAATTGCATTTATATATGTATATATTTTAAATTTAGTATTTATATATAAAAATTTAGTGTTTTATATTAATTTGAATGCTTCTTAACATTAAGAACAAAACTTTTTCGATACTTGACATCGCTGCCTATCTAAAGTCATCTAGGCCGCCGTTGCTGAATATTTTGTTTGGATCGCGATTATTTTTCCTGAAATAATTAAAATTTGAAAGCCGAACGGGTCGAAAATAATATTGTAATACGTATTTTACGGGAAAATACCGATAGAACGTATCCATAAGCGGGTATTAAGGCCGACGAGTGTTTTTTCGTCAGCCTCGGTAAAATTACATTTCACAAAAATTTTATGGGCTTAAATTTTCAATAAAATAAATTCATAAATTTGAACAAACATTAAAGTTTTTAATATAAAAAATCTTCCGAGTCTCGAAAGCTTTTATAGTAGTTCTCGTGCCGATTCTCGTAGAGAATAAATTTTTAACATGCTTGCACATTTAAACTCCTAAGCAGGCCGCCATTATCCCTGTGTAGTGCATCATGGGTAGTTTGGTGTGATAACGTTCTCGAGAACTCTCCGTAATTTTGCCATAAAATAAGCCTAATGCCATAGCTGCAGCCAACTGGGCAGAGCTTGTGACGTAAGAACTTGTTTTTAACTTCGTTTGCGGTGATTTCGTTCATTGGTTGTCCGGTCATGCTAAGTGAGGGAATCAAATTTCGTAATAAAGAGCTAAAATATACCTTAAAATTTATTGTCTGGACCGAAAAATCCTTATGTTATAGGGATAATTACGCTATAAAGATTTTGCTATATGGAGATTGAAAAAGCATTAAATCAATAGGATTTTTGCCGGGACCACAGAAAAATTTCATTATTGAGAGAATTTCGCTGTATCGACGTTCGCTCTATGGAGGTTCTACTCTATACGTAAAATTGCTGCAATAATACGAACATTTTTTTATGAATATACGGTTAATAGGAAAAATTTTTGGCAAGTTTTTTTTTGTTTAAAACAAGTTTTTTTTTGAACTATAATAAGAGGTTTTTTCGCGAAGATAAGGTGTCAAAAAACAAGGGGTTGTCTTATAATCATAATCTCGGATTTGGGAAAGAAAAAAAAAAAAAGTCTCCCCCCCCCCCTCCTCCTCCCGATAGAAGAGCAGCCGTTAAAAACCTGTTTGTTTTAAGCCTAACTACAGGATTAGCAATTTTTCATAATAAACATGTAAAAATGATCACATCCTTTGTTTTTAAACGAATATTTTGAACATTACAGTTCAAAATTGTTTATTAACAAGAAATTATGCAGAAATTAACATTTTTAAGAACTTCTACTGCCATTGCTATCCCAGAAGCCATTGCCAACTATCGGATGAAAACATGAAGAGATCGTTTAAATTTCACACTGTGAAACTCTTTACAACAGCAACAGATACGGATAATTTGCTTTTATAAAGTCAAGCAATTTAGAGTGATAATTTTTTGACTTAATAAAATTTAGAAGTTTTGATAGGCGATGTCAGAAAAACTAACATTGATGTTTAATCAGCAACCAAACGTCGTAATTGTTAAACAGCAAAACATCAACTTTTTGGAGTTTCTAAGTCCATTTTGTGACATTCCATGTCAGTTTGGGTTGCTGCATGTGCTCGGCGAGAACGGGGGATGGGATACTGAGAGCGATGTGATTTTGTTGATTGTGGTGTTGGTGTATGGGGTCGTTGTAGTGTTTTGTTTTCTTTTGTCTTGTGTGTTTTGATAAATTGAGGATGTGTGTTATGGGATTAAAGGGATTTGTATTTTATTTTATTTTTAATAAACTTTCACGCAATTGTTAAGGCAAAAAGCGGAAAGATTAAAACCACCACGGTTAAGCACAGCGGTAATTCCGTCGATCAGTTCCTACTATTGCGGCACATTACACTGTAGCCCTAGGGTCTCTTCGATCGCTTAGCATTTTCTCTTAATAGATGCATAAAAAAAATGGACAAAGTGTTTTAAGTCTTTATAATATACAAAAATGGACGAAGATACAAGCAAGCGTGTTGCTGTTTATTTGATGTTCGCTAAGATTGTTGCGCTCCAAAACGATACTATCCAAATGTGTCGGCATCTTGGAGATTGACAACGTCACACAAAAGCACTGATTTCCTTGGCCAATGCTACCTCGATGGATTTTACCGTCGTGGTAAAGTTGAATCCATCTCAACTCTAGATGGTAGCGTTTTTTACGCTGCGGTATGACGTCAAATCCGCTCTGCTTACGTCATGCGTGGTATTTCCGCCGCGGTTCCACGCTATTGGGAACCGGCCTGTACCGTGACATTCGGCATTATTGCCGCGCCGGGATAACGTAATGTCGTTTGCATTGTTCTTTTGTTTGTTGGGGGCTGGGATTGTTGGGAGTCCGTCCGAGAAAAACTTTCCAAGTTGCATTTTATTAGTAGAGTTTTAGAATATGTTCTGTTATTAAAAACAATTCTTATCTGTATTGTTGCTGTTGTTCTCGTGTAGATCGAGCAGAGGTTTGTTTTTTTTTTTCTTAGACTGGATGTCGGGCTGAACAGGCTGAAGTTCCTGAACAGCATTTTCAAGTGTAAAATAAATAACTTGATTAATGTCCTGCATTCAAGTCTATTTGTGCAATATGTACAACAGATATTAATTTAAGTGAGTGTTTTTGAAGAATGCTTGATTTAGTTCCGTGTGCCGTGTTTGGATTAACCCCAACTGGGCGGTAATGGTGGACGGTCATTCGATCATGACGCGAACAGTGTTTGGTTGTTGAGAATTCGCAACGCATGAAAACGACATGGCAGAGCCGGTATTGATGGGTAATCACAAATAATAAGAGACAGCCGTTTGGTGAGTGATGTACTTGTTTATTTCTTGCCGAGCTGAAGAGTTGTTTGCCGATCATGTGTGTTAACTGTGGAAAGTGGAGTGAACTCGTCTGCAACTGTCATTTTGTTTCTTGGAGTATAAAAAATGGCAGGATAATTCTGCCTTGGATTTTCTTAGGACCTTGACTTTAGGTCAAAACAGCGATGAACAGCGGTGTGCCGACACTGTTTTGGCCTGTAACGTTTGATTGTTGAGCAGCAAAACGTGTTTAGTGGAAGTAGTGCAGTACAGCATATGCAACCCCTTGCTTATTGTGCTTGAAGAAAGAATTCGCTGTAACTGGTGCCTAAGTATGTTTTGTAAGGTAGGCTGAACAGAAGTCGCCGATCATGGGCAGGTAATTGGGTGGCATTGAAGGGACAGAGGCAGACAACAGGGAGTAGTTTAAGGTATCTCTGGCACCAAGTTGTGAGGACAGGTGAGCTCGACTATGGCTTTAAAAGTACCGCTCTAATTGAGTTGCCAGTGCCTTTAGTATGCAAAACTGGTTAGTAGATGTTGTAGAGCCGTCCTGGGAGGGGTTTCCGAGCCCATCCCCTTGCCAGCCATATGCAGATGATCACACTGCACATACATGCATGTGCATATTGGTATGCTTGTTCTGCCAGCTCTTAATGATAACTCTCCTGGCATTTTTTATTTTTTGTTAAATACCCCTTAAAGATAACACTGAACCCCAACACCGCAGGTTGAGCAAGAATTTATTGCCATAGCCTATAAATGATCGTAGGTAACGACTCCTGTGTTAGCTACTGTTGTGTTTATGCAAACTATTGAGTATTAATTAAGCAGGAAGTAGTTCTTGTGCATGCATAAGTGTTCTTCGTGGGGCCCCTGTTAAAGTAAATGACATTACACACATGAATTTGGTACTGATTTGAGTTCTCTATATTGCTTAAGCCTGAATAAATGTTTCAAACGAACTGCTGTCCCAGTGTCAGTCACTCTACATCAATTTTTTGTAATTTCTAAATCCATATATTATTTGGAAATAATAAATGTCCCAGTGTATTTACATGTTGCTTCATTAATACATTAACATAAACAGTTATTCAATATCAATAGATAATGATTTCAAAAGGGTTTAAGGAAATCAAAATGAAACATTGATTGTGCGAAAGCATCGAAAATTCAATGGCCGAACCTTTTTGAACCTCGATACTTTCGTCTACTCCATTTCAGCCATGCATTAATAAATCTAATCGAGGCACGCAAATAAAAAATTTTCCTAAGAAATTGAGCATGCAAACATGTGACTTTTTTTTAGAGTATTTTCTTAAAGGATGCGTGCGCATACTGCATTGAATGAATTAAGATTGTTTTTCTTATCACAAGATGATGCTCTGGATGAATTGCTAAATTACTTTCATGTATATGGAGCGATTATGTAAGCAAAAAATTAGTTGTTAAGAGTAAACAAACCATGATAACGGATTATTCTGTCCAGAACACAGAATAACAAAAAAGAATAAAAATTGTCTATTTTTTGTCTTTCTCTGATAATATGAAACTCTGATATTATGAAAATATTTTTTTGTTCCTTAGGGTTTCGTATTAAACGGGTTACGGTGTAAATTGAAAGATCGTATATTATTATTACATTATTAACATTGATGTATTTATTTAAAAGGTCGAGTTAAAATCATAAAGGTTGTAAGAAAAATTATTTGAAATGTAAAGAATTGTTAGAAAGAAAGTCTTAAGTTAAACTATAGAGAAAATTTAAATTAGAAGGGAGGATAATTATTGTTAGTAGGTAGATTGTTAGTTAAAAGGGAATTTTTCAGTAATTTCCTGAATGATGAACTTGTAGGGGCTGAGCGAATTTGTTCCGGGTAAATTATTCCACCATTTAAAGGAGAAGTTTCTACTTAAAACCAATTTTTGTCTAAATAATCTAGAATGAAAATAAAATAATGTAGTAATATTAAAAATTGCCAAAAATCTTCTTAAATACACGTATATAAAAACTGTGTTTAAATACGTATTTCATAAAATCTGTCGCGTTCCATTTTGAATTGGAGCGATCGTCCCCGTGACGTCACCGGCCTGCGCGTTTCCAAGATGCAGTGCGAGCTGTAGCTTGTTTTCATATTGTGAGGAGGTATACGATATGGCTAAGTGCGGCTCGGATGTCTTCAAGCGACAAAAGTTTTGATGGAGATTTTCAAAACTATTCCACGAATTATTTGAAAATCGTGAAATTAGGCCATACCAACTGGAGCCGCAAAAAACCGATTTGTCATTCGAACTTCTAGTCAACTGCCATGATGGAGAAATGCTCTTCCCACATCGCTAAAAGTACATAATTTATTTGATTTTTTGACAGTTATTTCGTTAGCTTTTATTATTTATACAGGCAATATAGATACATTAGGCATTGGCAATTTATGTATTGGATCTAGGGTAGGCTTGGGAAAAATAACAGAAAAGTTCTTCCAAATTATTTCGTGAGCATTAGCAAGAAAGAATTTCCCTCTGAGGAGTACTATGCGTTTAAATACCGAAGATACTAAAGACATGTTTATAACATATTTACATTTATTCCTACTTAGTTACTATTTATTCTTTATCTGTTTATCAATAAAATTTCCTTACAAAAAAGTCTTTGATTAGTTTTTCAGTAATACAACATTTTTGATTCTGTTTCTTAAATAAAACACAATTTGCATTTTTGTTTGTTTTTTTTTCCTTCCCCGTACGAAAAAAAAATATGAAAGCGAAATAATTTAAGTGTCAATTTCGTATTTGCTCATGATTATTTTTTGTTTTCGTCAAACAAGTTCCGCTGTGCGCAGTTTTACGAAACGAAACTTCGTTTCCCTGTTCGAAATGGATTCTTCCAGTCGATTCGAAAGTTAGTTATCACCATTTTAGAATAGTCATTTTATTAACATTTTGCTTAAATTACTGCAGTAGGTTATTGCTGTTTATTTAATAGGGTTATTTGTGCAGTCAAAATCCATTGTACGTTCAAGCTGTTTCTTCGACAGAGCTAGAATTCGGCGTCCATTATGAATCGGGGAACAGATGCGCAGATAAAAGCACACTTGTTTTGTCATACGCAAATTGCACACGAAATTCCCGACAAAAATGTTGAAAAATTCCGTTATGAAAGTGGATACACGAAAACAAAAAAATTTTAAATATCATACAGTCCAGGCTGTTTAAGATGGTCTTCCAAGGGCGACATGAACAGGGTCCTTTATAAAATTAGTCCTTTTTGGGAATAACGGTCTTGACTGTTATAAATTATAACGGTCATGGCTGTTATAATGTATAACGTTCTTGACTGTTATAACGTATATCAGTCAAGACTGTTATAAATAATCACGAGCTACTGACACTCGTAAGGAATGGTAAATCCCCGATAGGGAATCCCAATGGGGAATCCCCAACATAAATAAAATGATCTTTAATATTTTTTCCATCAAAACTTTAAATTCTTGAATGATAATTAATTTAAATTTAAAGATTACAATAAATAGCAGCGCTTGCTTTTATAATACATGGCTATTAAATGTTTTCGAAGAAGAAAAAAAGGAAAATTGCAATACCGCCACTGGCTATGAGAATAAAATTGCAGATACTGAAAAATGAGTTTATTTAAAAAAAAAAAAAAACATTTTTATATTAAATTGTGGATTAAGTTAAATTTATAACATAATCCAAAATTTAATATAAAAATGCCTTTAAAATTTCAGTACGAAAAGAAAAAATTATATGTAAAAATTGTTCATTAATGAGCAATGATGCCTTGATCGAGGGTATGTTACTCACGAACAATTTCCATTAACGAACGTAAAGTCCGTTAAGGAGATTACCGTGCTGTCCTTGGACCACATTTCTTGGTCCTTTATAAGGTTGTGACTGTTATAAGGAGTCTGTTATAGGCATACAATTTAACATGGAAAAGCCTATTCTCAAATCCGGGCGACATAATTTTCGACCGTTATAATTTTAGTCCGTCTTGGAGGAGACCGTCTTAGACAGCCTAGACTGTATTAATTTTTCATTCTCATATCTTTTTGATTTTCGTACGAAAAATCGCAAACTATCTAATAACTGGCAGTATTTTCATTTATTTATTCGGATTGTAGCGAGTTTTGAATATAGATGCAACATTTTCTTTGCTTGGACGATTACATGTATTGGATAAAAGTGGTGGTTGTGAATAGTTTCTTTTCCTATTTTTTTCTTTGGTAAACAATTGGATCGACTTCATAATCATTACTTTCAAAATGAACCGAGTAGACCCTGTTGCTTTTGCCGGGATTCCATTTATCTCTCTGCCAAAAATCTGTCCATTGCTTTTTTCTTACTTCTTGAGCAGAAAAGGGTAAATCGTAATTGTTACACCCGAATACCGAACGAACTTTTATAAGGCAAATCGATATCAGATAATCGTGAGCAAAACTGTTCTAATAAGAGTTTTCAAATTCATTCAATGTTATTCATGTAACATCTCCTTTTTTAAAATCATCTAGTCCTGACTTTGCCTCTGTTACCTCTCTGTTACCTCTGATTTTTACATTGCACTTAGTTATAATAAGTGCATAGCGGTAACATGGCGGGGTGTTTCGTTGGTGATATCGTGCGAGTTGAGCAGTGTGTCAGTGTCCATATTGGAAGTTTGTATACAAGGGGTTATTGCCTCCCTCCCTGCTCTGTTGTCATTTGGCAAGTAGATAATCTAAAAGGGAGGCGTGACGCTTTCTTAGCTCACTCATTTCGAGTCACGTGTCCTGCCGCGAAGTATTGTTTGGTGGCACATACAGAGAACATGATCCCCGATGCATGCATAGTTACATGGAGCACTCTTAGAGTATAATGAAGTGTAGGTGTTATGGTCGGGAGCTGTGCTCTTATTGATAGGCTCTCATTGTTTTAAAAGGAACTTATCTTTATAAGTTAACGAAACAGTCCTGGGGTCCCTTTTGTTGCTTTAGTGAGGTGTATAGTGATTAATGAGGGTACATTATTTAGATTAATTAACAAACATTTATACTTTAGTGAATGTTAATTCGTTGGCTTATTATGCCATATAGCCCTATTGTTACATTGATGAATTGTTATAAGGAATCAAGAAATTTTTATGCAGAATAAAATAAGAGTTGTTTTTCTAATTTACGTGTTCCCTACTTGGTCTTACTAGCAACACACAAGTCCCGAACCCTCGTCCCCCACCGCGTCAGAATTGGCGTTGCCCTGGGTCTTCGAATAGGCCCCTCCCACGCGCTCATGTGTGGTCACAACTTCACTTTAGAGCCACACACATTTCAATAAATATTCCTTTACCCAGAGGTCATTAAATGAATTAAAATGGCCAAGGTAATATTTGGAAACTTTCTTGTATGTTTACTTTAAAAAAAATCACGCTGTCGAAGATTACAAGCAATTAGATTAGCTCTCTAACGTCTTACTGAATTCTGGAGCAGGCCGATGACGTCGCAGTGCCAGCCTGCTAGACATAATCATGGCAGACGCCGTTTTTCACTCACTGTCGTATTATACCGTTTTCATCGCAGATTTTTAAGGAATATCATTATATTAATAGAATTATATTTATATTAATGAAAGTGTACTATAAATGTCATTCACTAACAAAATTTAAATAAAAGAGTGTATGATTTTTTGTGGTACTTTCTTTTTAATGCCTGCATATGAGACGCAGCGGCGTTGGTACAGTAGAACCTCCGTATAGCGAAACGCAACGGACCGGCAAAATCATTTCGTTATATAGATATTTCGTTGCATGGAATAGTGTTAAAATTTGCATAATTTTGAGGTATAAATTACATATGTATTTTACATTTAGTACTTATATATAAAAAATTTAGTACTTTATATTAATTTGAATGCTTCTTAACAATTAAGAACAAAAGTTTTTCGATACTTAACATCGCTGCCTATCTAAAGTCATCTAGGTCGCCATTGCTGAAAATTTTGTTTGGGTCATGATTATTTTTTCTGAAATAATTAAAATTTGAAAGCAGAACGTGCAGAAAATAATTTTGTAATATGTATTTTACGGAAAAATACCGATAGAACATATCCATAAGCGTGTATATTAAGGCTTACGAGTGTTTTTTCGTCGGCCTCGGTAAAATTAGCATTTCACAAAAATGTTTATGGTAAACTTTCAGTAAAATAAATTTGAGCAAATATTAAAGATTTTAATATAAAAAATCTTCCTAGTTTCAACAGCTTTTATAGTAGTTCTCGTGCCGACTCTCATAGAAAATAAATTGTTAACATGCTTGCAGATTTAAACTCCTCAGCAGGCCGCCATTATTGCTGGGCAGTGCATCATGGGTAGCTTGGTGCGATAATGTTCTCGAGAACTCTTCGTAATTTTGCCGATAAAATAAACCTAATGCTACAGCCGCAGCCAACTGGGCAGAGCTTGTGACGTAAAAATTTGTTTTTAACTTCGCTTGTTGGCCGTTTGCGATGATGTCGTTCATTGGCTGTCGGGCACGCTAACTGCAGGAATCAAATTTCATAATAAAGAGCTAAAATATACCTTAAAATTTATTGTCCGGACCGAAAAATTCTTACGTTATAGGGATAACTACGCTTTAAAGATTTCGCTATATGGAGATTGAAAAAGCATTAAATCAACAGGATTTTTGACGGGACCAGAGAAAAATTTCGTTATTAAGAGAATTTCGCTATATCGACATTCGCTCTACGAAGGTTTTACTGTAATTACGAGGGGCGATTGATAAATAAGGTCTCCATGGCTGTAACTTTTTTATTGTTAACCGATTTTCAAAATTCTTTTTGTATCTTATACTCACATTTGTCCTCTATGTAATGCACTATTCACTTTTCGACATAGTCCCCATTCCTTTCCAAGCATTGCGCCAATGCGTGACTAGTTGGGTGAACCTGTCGGAGAGGAATTCCGGAGTTGTTGTCGACACCAGGATTGAATGGCAGCATTTACCTCGCTGTCAGAACCAACTCATGTCACTTAAGGGGCTCTTTCTTCTTTGGGAAGTGGTGAAAGTCGCAGTGTGCCAAGTCTTTTGTTTTTGAACTGCAATTTTTCATCTTTGAACTGTAGGCGCTGCAACGTCTCTGATGTGGTGACTCTTGTGCGGGCGGACGTTATCGTACTCCAGAAGAGGGTCCAAAGCTGCCATTCAATCCTGGTGGCGACAACAACTCCGGAATTCCTCTCCGACGGGTTCACCCAACTAGTCATGCGTTGGCGCAATGCGTGGAAAGGGATGGGGACTATGTCGAAAAGTGAATAGTGTATTACATAGAGGACAAATGTGAGTATAAGATACAAAAATAATTTTGAAAATCTGGTAACAAATAAAAAAGTTACAGCCATGGAGACCTTATTTATCAATCGCCCCAAGCTTTGCTGGTGAGCTATTTCAAGAGGTGTAGAAAGGATGAGATGATGATTTGGTAGCCGAATGAGCAAAGTTGAATTACATGTATATAAATTTGGTAGATAGTTAAGATACCTAAACGCCTGAAATGATGTGAAATGGAATTGGGTAATCTGATGTTAAGCAAGATTCTTAGGAACCATTTTTGTAGACGAAAAATACGTATGAAAATACTTAGGAAAATACAATTGAATCCCATAGTAGAGGGCCAAGTGTATTACGGAATTATAAAGAAGGATTAAGATATAGGGTGGAAGAAAATGCAAATGTGAAATCATTCTTTTTTCATTTTTTAGCAGCTTTAGTTTGATAATATAACTTGACACATTTTATATAAAAATTTTTTTTTTTGAAAAAAGTAAAACTTTTTTGTTTTATTCTAATATGAAAGTTTTTTTAAAAATTTTTTAAAAAAATGTATGTTAATCTGCTGTTTATTATCTACATTTCCTGAAAATTTTAAAGTGGGTTCACTATGGGGTCAAAAATTATGGACAAATAAGTAAGATACTTAAGTGAAAAGATGGGTTCGCGAGTGTAAAGCAGGAAGACACAATCTTGAGGACGAAAAAGGAAGAGATCGACCTTCAATTGTCACGGACAAAATGATGCAAAAAATTGAAAATTTGATCCGCGAAGACCGGTGTATGACATTGGAGGATCTCCACAAGAGTTTACCTGAAATCTCTCGATCTCTCATCCATCAAATTGTTACCGAAAAACTCTGTTTTCACAACGTTTGTGCCCGATGGGTTCCGAGAGAGCTGACTCTAGATCACAAGGCAGAACGTGTGCGTGCTGCCCAAAACTTTTTTGATCGCTTTAGGGACAAAGGTGAAGATTTTCTCAAATCCATTGTGACAGGAGATGAAACCTGTGTATCCCACTACACCCCAGAGAACTCATGGCAATCCATGCAATGGAAACACACCACCTCACCAACCACAAAAAAATTCAAAGTCATGAAGTCAATCAGGAAAATCACGGCCTCTGTTTTTTTGGGATCAGAAAGGAGTTCTGCTGATCGATTTTTTGCCCCAGGGGGAAACAATTAATGCACAAAGGTACTGTGAAAAAAACTTTTGAAGAAATTTCGTCGGGCCATTCAAAATGAGAGGGGAATGTTGACTGCAAGTGTGTACCTCCTCCACGACAATGCTCTGCCTCAAGTCGATCGTGTCACCACTCAGCTTCATGAGCAGTTTGGATGGAATGTTCTGGCCCATCCACCCTATAGCCCTGATTTAGCCCCTTCTGACTATCATCTGTTCCCGAAATTAAAGGAGAAATTAGCAGGAGAATGCTTAAGCTCTGACGAGGAGGTCAAAGAAGCAGTCAACAACTGGACAAAAGAGATGGCGGCAAGCTTTTACAAGGAGGGGATTTCAAAGCTCGTTTTCAGGTATACAAAATGTATTGAGATCGGTGGGGATTACATAGAAAAATAATACATATATTGTAGTACAATTCTTGTAAATTTCATTTTTTTTCCCCCAATAAACAGTCGATTTTTTAAAAAATAAATGGAACTTATTTTCTGGACACCCCTTACATTTGTCCATCACTTGTGATCCCATAGTGATCCCTTTTTAAAATTTTCAGGAAATGTAGATAGTAAACAGCAGAATAGCAGTTTTTAACATTTGTTTCTTATTTGGCCAAGGGGAATATGCATGTGAAGTTTGTGATAGGATTTCAGACTCTCCTCTTATAACTTGACACATTTTATATGAAAAAAACCCATTTTTTTTTGAAAAAAGTAAAACTGTTTTACAGATATTGTTCCAAATGAAATCCATGTGCTTCAACACTGGCAAGAAGGCAGACGTCTCTGAAATGAACGGTGAACATGTTCTAACACCCCTGTGCAGTTCCTAATGGCATCAAATTCGACCCCATAGCTTATTCGCATCCTGGATGGGCGTTTGCATACATGTTATCTTAACATGCCCCCACAGATAGAAATCAAGACAATTGAGGTCGGGAGAACGAGGCGGCCATGCCACTGGCACCGCACGTCCCAATCCATCTTGCGGGAAAGCGGTCATTCAGAAACTGATGTGCAACCACGCTGAAATGTGCCAGAGTGCCATCGTGCATCAACCACATGTCCAGTCGCCACTGCAAAAGAGTGTTCTAGCACCTGCGGCAGGATGCCATGCATTAATTGTTCTAAGAATGTCCAGTATAATGCTCCGGAAGCAGGGGGGACCAATATTCGACAATAACCGTGATACGCTTGTCAGCCAACCTCGCAGGGGCACCCACATTTGGACGCCATTTTTTTTAACAGTTGAGTTTCAGACCCATGTTGAGAGGACATTTGTTTCTTATTTGGCCTTGGGGAGTACGCATGCGAAGTTTGTGAGAGGGTTTCAGACTCACCCTGTATATCAAATTAAAACTACTATAATGATCTAAAAATGAGCCCAAGAACTGGTTACCATTATTCTGTAGTTATATGCAACATGGACCCATACTACGATTACAATTATATGAAAAAAATATTTTTCAATTACAAGATGGCATTCTTAAAATTTACCATGTACATAGGCCTACTCAGTCTTCTAACAAGGGGACCGCACGGACATGTAATCACTGAATTGGTTGAAATTTTAGGAGGTCAATCTACAACATTAATGTATCTTCTGTGTAAAAGGATTTGACTCAATGGCCATTCGTTTCGGAGAAAAAAAAAATTTATGTTTATTATTGCAGTGCCAGATAAGCCAAGTAGGTATACAACTTAACAGGAGTAACGCAGTGGTTAACGTCAGGTTCTGCGGATATACTGGTCCAGGTTCGCTTTTTGTAGTATTGAAATCTTTTTTTTTTTTTTTTCCCAGTTTTTTTTTTTTTGTTTCTCGCCATTATTCTTTGTTTGCACTTTGCATAATAACATTCATATACACTACATGATCAAAGCAGTTGGGACACCTGTTGCTCTACCATAAAGCCGCAAAAAGCTTCAATCAGTAGTCTGTAGGACTGCCCCAAGCTGCTATCACTGCCTCCACCCTATATGGCATACTGTCCAAAAGTTTACAGTATGTGTCCACAGGTATTGACCTCCATTCCTCGAGGAGTGTCGTGGTCAGTTCCTGGACAGATGTAGGGCGAACCATCCTGGATCTCGCACGGCGTTCCAATTCGTCCCAAAGATGTTCGATGGGGTTGAGATCAGGACTCTGGGCAGGCCAATCCAGTTCTTCAACCCGCATCTCGTCAAACCAGTCAGATATGGATCTTGCATTGTGGCAAGGCGCATTGTCATGCTGGAAGAGGAACGGCCCATCACCGAAGTGTTCCCCCAGCGCTGGAAGTGCCCCGTTATCTAGAATGGTCCTGTAGCCATCAGCATTGAGGTTTCTGTCCACCTTGATGAGCGGGCCCAGTCCAGTACAGGAGAAACACCCTAGGTGTTCACAGGGGTGTTCCAACTCATTTGATCATGTAGTGTACATAACCAATGTCACAGGTCAAAAAAAATGCAAAATCTGTTGTAGACTATTTTCACGGATGGTCATTGGCGATCTGTGATGTGGCGCTGACAATTGTGCGTAGACTGTCGATAGTCCGCATAGATCTTTTAGTTTTTATTTCACACGCAATGGCAATGTGAAAATACTGTACAATGCATTTTACATTTTCGTTTGTTTTTTTTGACCTGTGACGTTACTTATGTATGTGAATGTTATTATTAGGGCAACAAAAATCTTGCATCTAAAATCTAAAAAGTTGCATTTACAAACTATAAAAGTTGCAAAAAGTTGCGAATATAAAAAATTATACATTTTAATTACTGGGCTTTGTTTACAGTAATAATGCAACATGAATTACATGGAAATGTTTTCATCTTTGAATTGGCGGTCTTTTGCTAATATTTTCTTCAGCATTGAAAAACTTCGTTCGACGCTAACAGACGTGGCTGGGCAGTGATGCAGGAGCATGTAATTGCTTGGGGAGATGTCATCTCGAGCAAGGGTGTTGATGCATACAAAATCCTTGTTCTTGTCCACTCGTTTTTTCAAGTATGCTTTGATATTGCAAGGGTCTTGGTGAAAGTTTAATGAATTCAGATCTTCGTAAGCTGTAACCATATCGTAAGAGCTGGATTCTGATTTTTCAACAGAATGGATTAGGCATTCATAGCACTGTTTAATTGTAAGCAGGTCTTGTGTGAGTTCAGAATTGTTCACTGCTTTTTTTGCACGGCTTACCAACACTCCGTTGCCATGAAAGCTTTGCACAATAGCTTTAACTGCGGGCAGATTATCCGCATAATATATGGCAGCTTTAAGCCAGGTAGTCCAGCGTGTAACTACAGGCTCAGGCGGTTCGCCGATGTCCTGAAAAGATGCTTGCGTTGTTTATTTCTCACTGTGGCTGCTTTTACTCATGCGATGAGATCGTCTACATTTTTGAATGATGCTCGAACTTTTTCGGCATAATTATGAAGTAAATGGGAAATACAAGTCACATGATTCATTGCAGGATAAAGCACCTTTAACATGGTTCCTGCAGCGTTCATGTAACAAGCTGCATCGGTTAACAATAACACGAAGTCATCTCTCGCAATTTTGTAATCTTTCAATACGTCATCCACAAGGCGCACTACATACTGGTGGTCAATGTTCTCTTGGCAAACTCTGCAGTCAACTAAGTAGGTGGTGGTGGGATTGTCTGCAGTTCCTAGTAGTGAGCTGAAGAATTTTTTGCCTCCAACATCACTTTCGTCTGTAACGAAGAAAACCTTCTTATTGGCAACTTCCTTTTTGATTCGTAATATTTCTTCGTTTGAGTGAATGAGGAGGCTATGAAAGAATATACCTTATACCTTACGTGTTGCAATATGAGTTAGAAGACGCAAGTTAAGTTAAAGAGTTATTACGCAAGTTAATGCGTTTTACTTACCTTTCTACCTCCCTCGCTTATATCTATTTATCTTAGCTGTAGCTTACCACCTACCATTTCTTTGTAGGTTATACTTTGTGCGTGGAAAGAAGAACTTTCGATGGATTACTTTTTCCTGGCCGGATATGAGCAACACCCCCTACACATAGAGAGAGGTGTTGACTTGACTCATTTGGGGTTGCCACTGCTCTATTCAGCAATGACCTAGTTTTTCTTTTATAGTGAGGGAGTGAATTCCAGAAATAGCTGAAGAAACTGACCGATCCAATTTTTCTTCCCGTATAAGGCAATCCTTCTTTGGGCGATCGTAGTATAGCTAAACCCATCCCCCATGTTATTTCTTTACTTATCATCTATGTATTGACTATTATTCCCTTTATTGTACTTATAAATAATGACCATATAGTGATTTTCCATATATTATTTGACTTGCATTGTGTTCCATTATGTTACCGTTGCCCTGCAATGCCTAAGGAACTATTTCCCCCATGTTTTAGATAAATCCTGTGATTCCACTCTATCTTAAAGAACTCAGATCAATTAAATGACTAAGTAACCCATAAATAAGATATTCAGAATTTATATATAAATAAACAAGTAAAATATTTATTTAGCAAAATTGAATCTAAGACTATATGAATAAAATATTAATAAAGTTAGTAACATAATGAATTTAAAACCTGTCCAATAGATTTCTATAAAAGTCTATTAATCAGAATCTGTAAGATTAATAAAATTAAAATAAGGGTGCGCGAGATATTTGAGAATACATGAGTATGACGTAATAGTCAATACGTCATACTAATTAACAATTCCAAACAAGGCAGATAAACATGGCATATCTAAAGATAACCCAGCAAATGAAGCGACGTGCCGTCATCGTCTCCTTGGCTGCAGGACACTCCGACTCTTGAGATTAATGCATTCCTGAAAGTCACCCATTTGTTCGTGTTCAAAGTTCGCAAGAGCTGTGAAGCCCTAGATCACTGCTGTAGCACGTGGTAGGCGGGAACTACAAAAGGACTCTGTTCCAAGTCATAAGGCCCACAACATCCAAACATAGATGACAACAAATCTTCACAAAAATGTGCCCTCCCCCCCCCCCCCCCAGCTACCTTGATATCAATCCTTTGGACTATTACGTATGGGGCGTCGTTGAGATGGAGTCCAACAAGCATCCACACAACACCATTGAAGCTCTCAGGCCAGCTATTGTGGAGGAAATGGCAGAAATCCAGAAGACCCACCTCATTGCTGCCTGCCAGCAGTTCCAACAGCATGTGGAAGCTGTCATTATGGCGAACGGTGATTTTATTGAATAACAATATGTATTTTGTAGTCCTTTGTACTAAAATGTAAATTGTATTAAAGGCTCTGTGGTATCTTAAGTGTCTGCTCCTTTTACCTGTGGATGCCATTTCATCCTCAAATACCTGCCGCATCCTATACTAAAAGACAAAAACTACTGAAGTACTGAAGTGCTGGAATCTCACACAGAATGAATCACAACTAATTTTTTAATGTTCCTCCTTAACAGACACAGAGTTCTGATTGTCAATTGACACTAATTAATATAGCTGTTAAATAGCTACTGCAGTCGTTCAGTTAAGGAGTGTTGCTTGCAATCCACAAACTATTAAGTAGTACTAATAACAGTAAATTTTAACTTCTGTAATGGATGCTCAAGGATGAGTAGTTCCAATTGAGAGGAAATGGAGAACAAAGAAACAGAATGTGTTCTCCACTTTTCGTTCACGATTGCTATTTAGCTCTCTCGGGCAAAACACTTTTCAATCATGGTCGAATAGTTAATGAATGAATGTACAGATCTTTCATCCTTTTCAGTAAGTCTTTTACTTACAAAGATGTTAATTGCGATTCTGTTACCGTCCATAGCCCGCTCAGTGGTTCCCGTAGCTGACGCCGCTACTTGCCGACTTGTAGGTTGTTGTATACCACCATTGGCTGATCATTCCTGTAGATTGTTCATTACTTAGTTGTGCTGTGCCATTGGTAATTGGATGAGCACTAGTTTTTTTAGTTGACCAAGATGCCTGCCATTCTAGTTTCTTCACCCGTCACCCGAACATGTTCCCTTGTGCTCCACTGGCCCGTGGTTCTCAATGCTTAACGGGCCTCGTCACTTGATCACACCGCTGTCCTCTTACAACGCCTTTCCGTACTCATGGATGTTACTTTTTCTCATGTTCTTATATCAGCATCCCTATTGTTCACCATTGATTGAGTACGCCATCAATGCTTATGACCAATTATGTCAGTTCTACGTAATCCAGTCCATGCCAGCATCTCTCTCTCTCTCTCTCTTTGTAATGAATTCAATCTTCAATTGTTCAAATGATCTTCCTCTCCACTTAGGGTGCGCTCCTGGTCAGGAGTCGCGTTATGTTGTACCTCGCTACCCCCAACCCCGTCATTAACGGGGAGCAAGACATGACGGTGCCAGCCACTTGACCAGAAACGCTGGCTTTAGCACCCGTCACAGCAATTAGCAAAATCGCATTTATACGGCTAACTTCTTCAAGCACCAAAACAAACCTGCGCCTGCAGATGTCTGATTTTAGGGCATTTTATGGCATTAGGCATGCACACAGACCACCAAAACATCAGTTTACACGTGCTAGTAGAGACTGCACACGTGGTTTTCAACTAGATAGCCAAACGGAAGGAGGGGGTCCTTTCTTTTGTTTTCAAGATCATCTTTTAAATAAGCTATTTGTATTTTGTATATAATAAAAATAATTTTATTTAACAACTTATAAAAAGATAAAAATTAGAAACAAAGAAATATTTCAATTTAAAGAAATTAATTTCAAATTCTTAAAACTCATTCTTTAAGAATGCTGGGTACAAGAAGACAAATCATTTTTCTTCATAAATTTTTAAAGATCGTGTCTTAGAAAGGAATATCAGTTTATTTTTTTAACTGAAAAATATAACTGAAAACTGAAAAACTAATTTTTTATACTTGTGCTTTTAACATTTGATATTTGTATATTTTTATACATTTAATATATATCGTTTATTACTCATTTGCATTGATTTTATGATAATAATACTATATATTATCTTATAAAAAATATTAATAAAGTTAAAAGTTAACATAAAAGACGATAAAAAATAAGTGTCTCCTTTTAACTATTAATAAAGGAATACAAATAAAAAAAAAAAAAAAACCAATCCAACTGGATGAAGAGTAGTTTAATAATGGAAAATTAAATAAATAGAACAAAATCTAAATTTAAAAAACATCAATTAGTAGTATTTTAAATATTAAAACATAACTGAAAATGATGAAGAAGCGAAGGAGAACACACGTTTTAAGAAAATTCATAAATTCCTGATAACAGTTTGCATTTTGGTAATTTATATATTTAAATATAGAAATTATAACTTTTTCCATTGAATCATTACATACAGATACTATACTTCAGCTCGAAAATCTTCTTGTGATTTTGAAATCAATGAAAATAGACCCAAAATCAATCAAAGCGAGGATGCGCGTATTATGATTACAGTTATAATGTTCTTTTTTATCAACTGTAATTTTTATTTGATTCGATTTTATCAATTTTATATAGTATTATGACCAATAAGTCCATTTAATTCATTAGTTTACTTAAGAAAAATCAATAAAAAAAGTAAAGACTTCAAAACTGACTAAATAATGATTGTATTAGTAATAAACAATAATCATGGTCATATATATTTATAGAGTGGGTGTAGGTTAAATTTTTATTAAAAAATAACGGGTTAACTTCCATAACACCTATAATCAAAGCATACCGTATATCTTCTAATAGACGCCTAGTCTCCAATTGTCGCCGGTCTGTAATAAATGCTGGGGATTCTCCTACATGCGGCTGTTCACGTGAGCCGCTTTCGGGGTTGATATCATATGCACTCTGCTATTCAGCCCTTAATTTTCAAGGCATTCTGTTCGTAAAAACTGTTTAACGCGCACTACTGTACCATATTCTGTTTAAAAAATAGCATGCTTCCAGAGCGGTTCTAATAAACGCTGTTCTAATAAACGCTGATCTCTAATAAATGCCCGGTTAGTGATTTATTTGAAAATATAAACGCCAGGGGGCTACTATTGGAAGATATACAGTACTTATACTTTTTAATTTTTTTTTTCAACTACTGTATGTAATAATAAATACATGTACATAGATACAATCCGTGGTTATTTTAATAGAATTTAAGAAGCAGAATGCTTTGGCAACAAACATGTAAGCGAGGGGGTGGCCGTGGCCTGGTTGTCTCGTCGGTTGGCTTGCTAATCGATAGAGTTCAGCAACTTCAGGCGCGGCCAGCTGCTGGCTGGGTGACGGCCAGGGCTTGTGGGCCTTGCTGGCGGGACAGCTATTTTGGGGCACGGCTGTTGGAGGACTTTAGTCTGACCCATTTGCCAAATGACCATAGCTGGTTTTCCAGCAGTTGGTGACAGCCACTGGTTTGTTTGTCCGCCAGCAGCTCTTCCATCATGAAACCCCCCGTGCTTCGGAGGGCACGTTAAGCCGTCGGTCCCGGCTGCTACTGTCATCTCGTAGCAGTTATTATTTACTGGGATGGCGCAAAACTCCCTCGCGATAATCTACCCTCTGTAGCGATACTAGAACATGTAAGCGAAATTAATAAAACGTGCATCTTTTTTTTTTTTTTTTAACTTTTAAACAAGTAACATAGAATGGAACGTTGAAAATCGTTGAATAACTGTGGAAAGCGACATCATTCTCTTATTATAGAATGGAACCATCGTGCAACGTAGTCTTTAATTCATTGCAGAGCTGTATTATTTTACCTATGTATTTCATATTGTAGCGACCCCCTACCCCCGCAATTGATATTGAATCACTCAAGCACAAGTCTAAAAAGTGAAGGGGTGAGAGCGCTAAGGGTTCGGGAACAAACTTGTGAAAGAAAACCTGATAATGCGACGGTTTGGTTTACAAAACATTTATTTATCTTTACTTATTACAATGCTCCTTTTATATAGTGCTCTTAATGATATAATTTGTAGAATTGACAAAGGGCCCTTGTCAGTCTTACCCAATAACTACATACATCTCATCCTTAAATAGTTACAACTTACATGACAGACTTAATTAGTGCTGTTTGCACGGGAACTTATTTTACTGGCACACCGACCTTCTGACATTGATAGTGCCTGCATGTAAGGATCATTGCTTAGTTTTACAGTGAGCATCGGCGTGGTGGCCCAACTGAGAAACCAGTCGCAGTCATTCTATACCCCCGTATCAAGTATTCCTAGCTAAACTTTCATGCAACACACGCTGGTTACCTCCTTTAAGTGGCAGGACAAGGGGGAGGTACTGTAACCCCTCATAGTGAGTACGAATGACTATTAATATGTCAGCGAGAATAGGCCCTGCGTATTCACTTTGCTCGTAAGCGCCTCGAACACGCCTGAAAATAGTGGTGGACAAAACTTTAAGACCGCTGAATATGTTGTACAGAATGAAATAAATACAAGTGGGATCAAATAAATAAAGATATTTTTTAATGCATTGATAGGTCAAGAATTTACACAAAAAATTTCAGCTAATTGCCTTTTATACTTTTGATATTAACATTCATCCGTTCTGAATGCTTAATTCAGTGGACATAACTTTAAGACCCGGCACCTTTAATTTAATGGTAGAAGCCAATTTGCATGTTAAACTTTTTATGCTATTTAAGCAAAGCATTTTGCTAACATTACAACAACAGATAAAATGTTAGGACGTTCGCATAGATTCATTGTGGCAGCTCTAAACAGGTCAAAGACTGTAATGCAATAGTATCTGCAAAAATGAGATAGTTATGGAAAGAAAAATCCAGGTGAACGACCATCAAAACTTTCTGCTCGTGACAAACGAAACATCATAAAGTCAGCGAAGGCAAAATCTACACCTAAAGAAATAATCTGTAATTTACAACTGCCAGTGTCAACTAGAACTGTTTGACAGGTGCTTCACAAATCCACTAACATAAAGTACATCAAAAGAAAACAACGCCCTCGTCTTACACAACAGCATAAAGACAAGAGGATTGTGTGGGCTCGAAAATATCTTACTGATGCAAAGCTATGGGACATTACGGTATTTAGTGATGAGAAGAAATTCAATTTAGATGGACCGGATGGCATTGGCTATTATTGGCATGACATTAGAACGGAACTAGAATGGTTTTCAAAGCGTGCAGAAGGTGGAGGGTGTGTAATGGTATGGGGAGTATTTGCTAAAGGAGGGAAATCAGAGCTTGCTTTCGTGAATGGACGCCTGAATTCTGCTGGCTACCAGAAGTTGTTAGAGCAATACCTGCTTCCATGCGGATCAAACATTGCTACTGAGAAATGGGTAAACCAGCAGGACAATGCCCCTATACACAGGTCACATTCTACAATGGACTGGTGTAGAAGGAACAAAATCAATGTTATTGAGTGGCCTGCATTAGTCCTGACCTCAGCCCCATAGAAAATATATGGGGGATGATAGTACGGAGGATGGCCGTCAATACTTGAACCGTCAGGAGCTGAAACAAGCCATTCTCAGAAGCTGGGAGAAAATTCTACCAAATATATTGGAAAATCTTATCAACTCCATGCATCAACGAATAATGGACATTCTGTCTAACAAAGGATGAACTATAAACAAATAACTATATTGTCAGAGCAATTTAATAATTATTTTCTATTGTTGTTCTTGTCATGGTCTTAAAGTTATGTCCACTGAATTAAGCATTCAGAAAGGATGAATGTTAATATCATCAAAAGTATAAAAGGCAATTAGCTGAAATTTTTTTGTGTTAATTCTTGACCTATCAATGTATTAAAAAATAACTTTTTTATTTGATCCCACTTGTATTTATTTCATTCTGTAAAAAATATTCAGCGGTCTTAAAGTTTTGTCCACCACTGTATGTGCTTAATGATGCACTCAACATCTTTGCTCAAATACATCCTTCCCCTTGTTTTACAACGAACAACGAAATTAGCAAATAAGCAATTGGAAAAGTAACGATCGCTCCCCCATGCACGTGATCATAACGTCGCTGTCAGTTAAAACAAAAAAAAAAAAATTCAGTCAATGCCATAGACGGGAGAACCAATGCGAACCAATGCTAGTTACGTTTTAACTTCAAATTAGCTTGAATTGTCCGTCACCGTGAATGGAAAGTAAAGCAAAAGTCAACTCACCAAATCATCGCTGTAATGAACGTGTTTACGATTCCTTATTCACTGACATACCACTCGTTTCAGCTTTTTATTAATTCCGGGTTCCAACATGAGAAGGGCTTCCGCATCGCTCGCACCATTCGAGATTCTTATCTCTGAAGAATGTCTGTCTCGGTAGACTCGTTTACAAAGTTCGTAAATCATCAAAAAAAAATGACATCATAGTTTATAAATAAGTTAATTCAGACAAAACTAATAACAAAAACAACTGCTTTTTACGTACAGTACAAGCCCTGCATCTCACTGCTCAGGAAATCGAACCCTGTCGTTTGAAAATATGGCCGCACACCCGAACAAAAACGTCTACATCCCTCAGGAATTTTTTTTTTCAAAAAAAAAAAAAATACAAAAGCAACAATACCCTAGGTTGCATCATTAAACTTCTCCGAAAACGATCCCCTTTTGGAAGCTGTGATGATGTTTCTCAGAAAAGCTGCCAACAATTACAACTCCGACAAAGGACGCTTACAATCGTCAACGGAGCCTCTCCACAATCACTGTCAAACAATCGTTTTAATTGTTCCTATTTCTACACAATTACCTCTATAACACAACAATCGTAATCAAACAACTACGTTCCTATAATAAATATTACGACAAAACAGGTGCCTAATTTTGGAGCCTTTTAATATTCATCTGTTAAAAGAATATTATAAGTGATGTGTCAATGTTAAAAACAAAAAGGCCTTTCGGTCATTTTATTCAAAAACCATCATCGGGTATAAACTTTTTGAAAGTATTAACTGATTTTTTTCATCAGTAAAGGTTTAAAGAATATAAATTTTAAATAGTTAAAACATTGTTATAGTCATAGTATTGTCAAAAAACATTTCACATCATCTGATTTTTTCGTCTGTAAATTAAAATGTTTGAAATACTGTTTTAATCATAGTATGGTCAAAACATTGTTACATTATTATTTATTAATACAGATAATTGATTAATGATAATTTTACAAAATCAGAGGCAACAATAGAGAGTTAGTTTTTTTTCGTTTAAGTCTATACGTTTTTGTATACATATATTTAAACAACGAATGGTTGTTCTATGTACAGCCATGCTCGTGCGTTACGAAAAACACTTAATGGAAGTGATGTATAATTTTTCATTTTCGTACGATAAATTTCTCGTAACGAAATAAACTAACTCTAATATATCTAAAGTTGTGATTATTTAAAAGAACAATATTATAAATTAATATGTAAAAAGAAAATTAAAAGGACACCATTATGTAAATCATAATTGTAATATTTCCCATTTTTTTTATCTAATATATAGGATTGTTGTCTAAGCGTTTTGATTTGTTATAACTTTTGTTGTTTGATAACTTTTTTTAATTAGTCTTTATTGCCAATGTTCTTCTATTCGTAGAATTTTTATATTTTCCCAGTCAATGTCGTGATTTTTGTTTTTTCTATGTAAAAATAATTGGTTATTTTCATAATATTTCTATATTTGATATTTGTGTTCATCAATTCTTTTTTTCACACTTCTTTTTGTTTGTCCTATTCACCAGTTGCTTTATTCAGTTCCACCTGAGTCCGTCGGGTGCCGCCACTGAGCTGGCCATTAAGGGTGTGTGTGTTTTCGAAGTTCATCGCTCGCGCACACTACACGACAGCATAAACACCCAACAATTTATAATATTTGACTGGTCTCCAAGAACAAAAAATTACATCGATGTCGTCGAGGTCTAGTGGAGTGTGCTGTGCAGTAGTCGGGTGTAAACATAACTGGAAAAAATTACACATTTGGAAAAAACAAAATGTGCTCTCGCCACGAGTTACTTCATGAAGACTGTCCGTGTTTGCAACCCTTTATCTTGCATAGATTTCCCAGGTCTGAGGAAAGAAAGCGCCTGTGGGTTGCGGCAATCCAAAGAAAAGATTATAAACCTGGAAAATCTAACATTTGCCTTCAGATAAATGAAAGATTCGAGGCATTTGGAATAAACAGTTCCAACCCATCCACTTAGCAAAAAGTTTACGGCTTCTAAGCTTAGATTTGCAGCTGCGGGCAAACCATCAATCGCAGGTCTATTGATCAAGTAATCTTCTATGTTTTTTTCAGTGATTTGTGGCCAGTTCTTGAGGTCATCCATCCACCCATCTTCATTTTCAAAAACACGAGAGAACTCGTCATCTTTAAAGAGGAAAATTCTATTATTAAAAAACACTTAACTTTTTTTTCAGTTCAATTGCATAGCCCTTCTTTAAGATCACTATTGAATTTGGAATTTCTATAACTGAGAGCGCACATAAAATTGCATAAAGTGTATGCTTCATTGCAAATACAATCGTGCGTATTAATAATTAATAAACTACACATTATTAATGAAACACATTTAATTGTCTACTTCATCAATAATATCATAAAATTCTTAATGGGAGCAGGTATATAATAATATGAATAATATGATAATTTTGTCATTGGGTTTTTATCTAAATTTCATTCCACGCGAAGCCTGGGTGGTGGTGACAACTGTTTAATTACAAATATTTTTTTTCTGTATCACTACTTACTTGTTATTGCGCACATTGATGAGTAGTTGCTTTCTTCTGTTCTTCCACTGAAGAGAGAACATCCTGTAAACCTTTGGTTCGACGAGATTAATGAGGCTGTTGTTGATGAAGTACTCGCTTAGAACAGAAAATAGAGGCTTCCACGCTCGTGTACATACCCTCAATGGCTAAAATGCCCGGATGTACCAAAATGGCTGCGCCCTGTCGCTGATTCGGCAAGTGGTGAATATAGTGATCATTATATTCTTTGCAAGGCATTTTATAGATAACATTATTTTTTATAAGTTGATTATTATTATGTCCTAATTTTCTGTTCAATAAAAAGTTTCCTATTGTCATTTTATTTTTAAAGGCAATTTTTATATTATATTTTCTCTTTTAATTATACTTTTAAGGGTTATATTCAATTTTGGGTGATAATTAAATGTTACATAATTTTTTGTTTTGATGTAAATTTACATTTAAAAATTGGAAAATCTATACTTTAGATATAAAATCAATGTATGATTTCGTAATGTACCTCTTAAAGAATTGAAAAAATTATTAAAGAAAAATTATATTGCATTAACTACAAAATCAGTGGTATAAATATTTTAATAACAGCACTTCAACTAGTTTTATCTGAAAACCAAATGAAATTTAAGAATAAATTATATTCTCAAGTAAAAGGTTTACCAATGGGTAACTGTTTCTCTGGATTTTTAGCCAATATTTATATGGATATTGTCGTCAACAACAAATAAAGACCGATTGTTGCGTTGCACGACAATTGTTGTGTGTGTCTTGTGTTGTCCCAATGTTTACGTATATTGTTGCCATTTGCGATGATCGTTTGAGCTGTGATGATCGTCCGAGTTGTTGTTCTCATCCCTGCGTAGCTTCCATGTTGAGTATTCGATCCCGGCGGATTTGATGGGAGCCCCATGCCATGCCAACTGTAACCAGGCTGATCCCACAGGTAATCACCATTTAGCATAAAAACGTTGATCACATCTTTTCCCCTGTCAGTATTGTGATGTGTTTAGATAATAAAAATTTAAGAATTTATTTCTTTCATTCTATATCATATTTATTTATTGATTTATCAATTTTATAATGGATATATGTATTTAGGGCCTTAAATAACATATATGTTTTTTGTTGTAAATGACTTAGAAAGTGTATATCAATGTTTAAATAACACTTACAACTTAAAAGAAAGGTTGAATTTAGGGATGTCAAGATCCGGATATCAGAATTTTTTTTCGGACCTAGAAATTCGGATCCTGTATCAGGAAATTGTGTATATGCAAAAATTTTTTATAAACACTTTATAAGTTGTCTCAAAGTCAAAGACCCTAAATTCCGTAGTTCCCTATGACTGAGCAGTGGATGGGTTTAATGTAATCAACAATCAAAATCATCATAAAATAAAATCTGCTTTAATTTAACAAATCTTTAGTTTTCGGTTTAATTAGAATTGTACCATATCCCCTCAATCTATATGGACTTGACTATTGCGATTGTGATAGCCTGAGTCCTCCTAAGTCCTAATTAGTCCTAATACGCATCCAGTTAAAGGATCCGAAATCCGGATATTTCTAAATCTGAATCCGGATATTTTCAGATCCAGATCAGAAATCCAGATCCAACGGACATCACTAGTTGAATCTACAGGGTTGTGCATAACCTTTTGCTAGGGGTCTGGAAAATAAACAAAACTAAGTGGAATGTTCTGCGGTTGATAATCAAAAAGTACGTTTATTTCTGCTTTTATCACATCATTATTTAGTGTGGCCACCACCTGCTTCTCGAACAGCACGCATCCGTTTCGGGTAGGAGCGGAGGAGTGTCTCAAACAGAGCAGTATAGTACTCCATGTCCTTCAGCACAGATGTCAGGTGTCCCATTAGAAGGTCTCGAGAATACCGATTTTCACCACGTTTTTGAATCATTAAAGATTCCACTGCGTCTTATAACACGGCTCCAAAATGTTCAACCCATTTGCAATTAATAAAAGACGCACCTGCTTCCATTGCCTCTCGATATGCATTTGCATGAACTCTATCCATGAAACGCTGCTCTTCACTGTCATTTATTAAACCAGCCATATTTGTTTGATACCAATAGACGCACAATGAACTACTCTCTGCCGAAGCGTCATAAGAGTGTGCTACAACGCTGCGGTTTAAGTCGCAGCCCCCTAGCAAAAGGTTATGCACAACCCCGTATAAACCTAAGTATTTAAGACTATTAAGCTAGCTGGTTCTATTTAACAATGAAACTTTGAAATTTTTATTTCAACAGTTGAATCTTGATGCTTGTGTAATATTGTTTGTTGCAAGACGCATGTACTATCACTCAGTTTATTAATTCTGAGCCGGACTTGATACTCTGAGATTGTTGATATTTCTCTTATAAGTGAGTGACCAAAAAATTTTATTCACTGCATGATGAGCCTGCCAGCCAACACATTGCCTTCTAGCCACCTCAGATGTCATGAATAGCCGCTTCCCTTGATGGAAACTACACTTAGTTTTGTTTTTCTAAGTCACAGTTTGAACTTAGTCAATTTCATATCTACTGTTGAGATGGACATTATCCCTATGGAACTTTGATTCAGATTCATTTTGTGCCACTTCAATGATGTGTTTTCTTGGTGAGATCGTTTATTTTACATTCTTAAAACCTAAAAATGTGTAATGGGATCTACAAATTATTGTTGTCAAACAAGTGATTTCTCTTCTCCGGTTTTGTGATACCAAGGCTTATAGTCCTTCATCTTGTGAAATGAATGTGCACTATGTACAAGCCATGCTTCTGGTAGTGTGCTGAAGCTTTGAATATGAAACAGTCATGCAATTAGGACATGCAACCTTTGTAAAATGTTGTATTTCTTATTTCTTCTGTTCTTCGCTTTGGCCTAAAATGTAATTTGAAATTATCTTTATATTTTCCTTTTGGCTGTCTCACGTCTGGTATTGGCCTTTAATATCTTCCCTTGAACAGCATTAGTTTAATTTTTTTTTTTTCTGTTCTTGGAGCATGCAGTGTTTTATTTTGTATTTCCTTTTTAAGAATAATTTCCTTTTTTATTTTATTTTCTGTGTAGGCTTAAAATATGGCTTACCTTATTAAGCATTTAATTATTATCCCTGTGTTTGGAGTTATTGTTCAAATACTATATTTTGAATTTGCACAATTTATATGTCCTGTTTTGATGACTATAGATTATTGATTTGGTTTTTGTAGACATGTATTAATACATTAGCTCTATCTTGCACTTGAAGATAGCCTTAATTATAAGTTGTTTCATTCTTCATCTACAATGCCTAGACCTTTTCCAGGATGAAACTATTGCATTTTTTTTTTCATTTATAGCATTATTCACTGCTACTTGGACTTATTTTATTATAGTGAGTAGCAGGTTTGATTTGAATTTTGTCGTATTTGTTTAACAGTTTCTTAGAATTATAAAAAACAAAGAAAAAACAAGATTATTACAAATCCATTCTGAGATTTAAGCCTTATACAATTTTTTAATCTATTCCTTTTTATATTCCTGATTTTTCTGTGGTACACTTGAAGGTGTAATCAATATAACTTAAACCTTTAAACATTTGTTTTGGTTACCTTATCATTAATCCCAAAGCAGGAGATATAGATTGAGATTTACTTTTTTTTTGATGTACATTGAGCTCATGGTCATTATATTCCTTAATTGAATTGTGCACATTTTTCCCCCCCTGACATTGTTGTATGAGATAATAATAAGTTTTTGATTATCATCTTATTTTATCACATTACCTAAGTGAATGTTGTCCTAAAATTCATTATTTATCTAGTGAACATTATATTGTTTTTGAACAGGTATTCATTTCTGTTGCATTAGGCAATAGTAAGCACATTTAATTGAAGTGTCTACCTGATGTTATTTCATTCTTTTTGATTTTAACCTGTCTTGTTGAATGTAAATTGACAAAATCTTCAGCAATAAGAGGAGTTCAAGACTTTCCTTGACTCTACTCAAGTTAAATATTGTCACAATGGTTCACTAATGGATTCTGGTCAATCCTAATTATTTGCTATAAACTTATTAACGTTCTAGAGAAAAATAGTTCTGTAATTCATAAAGATAAGAACATTTAATTTTTGATTAAAGATTTGTTAATTTAAAACTCAAATCTTAAGAGTTATTATTTTATTTAATTAATAAAAGAAAAACTTAAACTTTTATATACTTAATGGTATTTAAAGATAATTGATTTACTTTGAACAACGCAATGTACTCATTAAAAATATGCTCACTAAAGATCAATCACCAGCTGACAATTAAAAGTTACTTTAAAAATAAATTAATTTCTATTTTTCACTTGGAATATGCAGTTTGAAGATTTGCTTCATGTTTTGTTTGCTTAGGTATCTAAGCATGCCTCATTTATTAATACCATCAATTTAATTGATGAAAAGCAAACTTGTTAATAATTTCACACTTCATATCTGGTGCAATTAATTTTCTAAAAAAATAAGTAATATTAATAGCTTACAGCATAGACATAACATTATTGGTGTCGGTAGTGGGATCCTGAAAAAAGAAAGATCAACGTCGAACATTACGATGAGAGACTAAATAGCCATATCGTAAGTGGCTTTTTGACTAACAGTAAAGCAGGAAGAGACTCTTACCTAAAAAAGGCGACATAGTAGAATAAAGGCGTCGGTGAGTTTAATAACATGGCTGTCCCGCCGGAGCTGATGCAGGAGCTCTCGAAGATGATCGCCATTGCCTTCCACGTAGCCAGAGACACAGCGGTTGCACAGATGGTGACGCTGCCTACAACTTCCAGCACAGAGAGAGCAGAAGAGCTCCCCGCTGCAAGACCTCCCCCATACACGATGCCAGCTCACCGTGTAGATGAGGAAACTTCAGTGGCCGAATATTTTAAGCATTTTGAATGGGTGCTTCAGTTATCTAATATTCCGGAGGATAAGTATGCCGCATGCGCACGGATACACTTGGGCGTGGAATTAAACGGAGTACTAAAAATACTAGTAAGCCCCAAGGAGCTGGAATCCATCTCGTACTTGATTGCTCACTTCGACAGACCAAAAAACAAGTACGTCGAATGTGTTAAATTTAGAGTGGTGGTTCAAAACCAAGACGACACTGTGGCACAATATGCTCTGCGACTGCGAAAAAGCGCGGTATACTGCGAGTATGGATCGTTTTTAGACAGGACGTTCATTGAACAATTCCTGCATGGGTTAAGATCACCAAAAGCACGGGACAAAATAATTGCAAAGAACCTGAACAATTCGATAAAGCGTTCAAGATCGCCCAAAATCTAGAAGCCACATGGGCCATCGCCAAAACAGTCAGTGTCCCCAATATTCATCTCAGTGAAGAAACAAATAAGTTGGGATAGGAGAACCTGCCGATGAAACCAGCGCATCACGGAAGAACTCGTCAAAAAAAGCCAGCAGTGCGGCGAAGAAGTAATGAGCGACCCAAATCTGCTATGAACCGCAGCTCGTCCACTGGTACCAAGTCTCAACCAAAGAAACCTTGTGGTATGTGTGGTGGCCAACATTGGACCGACACATGCCACTACAAGACCTGTTACTCATGCCAAATGACTGGTCACTTAACCAAATGTTGTCTGTCCAAGGCAAAAATGTAAGATGCATTTCCCCAACAATGTTCCAATTGACAGGGTGCAAACTCTGAACAAATTCCATTGAGGAGCCAACCACAAAATGACATCCCAGAATATGATCAATGTAAAAGTTAATGGCAAGCCACTCCAAATGGAAATGGATACCGGAGCACCATGTGGGATTATCGGTGTCACCCGGCTTCGTAAAATCAAACCACGGATCAGCTTGCAAAAATCTGACCGGCAATTCAAAAGTTAAACAGGACACCAAGTCCATTGTCTGGGAAGAACTCTGGTGCGACTGTGGGGGACACAACCCAATGTCTTAACCTATATGTGGTTGAAGGTGACTCCACCGGTCTGATGGGACGAGATTGGATGGCTAAATTCGTAAAAGAGATCAAATTTGAGGAAATATTTTCACCAACCAAGCCATTCATGAAACCAAACATCTAAATTTACTTACAGTGGTACAACAGTCCCAATTAAACAACCTCATAGCAGAGTATGCTCATCTGTTCCAAACTACAGCTGGTAAGCTGAAGGGCCCTGCAGCCAAAATCCACTTGGTCCTGGATGCAACCCCCGTTTTTGCAGAGGCGAGAGACGTCCCACTTGCACTTCGAGAAGAATATGCCAAAGCCATTGACCAGAAGATACAAGTGGGATTCTACTCGAATTTCGATTATTCGAAATGGGCGTCTCCAACCCATGTAGTTGTCAAGAAGAACGGAGCGCTCTGCATTTCGGGAAATTTTAAACCCACTGTAAACAAAGAAATGATTATAGATGAGCATCCAATTCCCGATATTGAGGACATATTTAATAAGATATGAGGAGCAGCTTGGTTCACCCACCTTGATATTATGGATGCATATACTCACCTTCCAATAGACAAGGAATTTCATAAGATTCTGATGCTCAATACACCAACCTATGGGCTAGTTTATGGTGCAGTTTATGGTGCAGCCAACATCCCTGCACTATGACAACGTCGGATGGAAGAAGTTTTCTTTGACGCCCCCAACGTTATAAACTTCTTTGACGACATCATTGTGTTCGCTCCAAATTTTGATGGGCTCATTGGTGCCTTATGACAAACTTTTCAATGCCTAGGAGCATATGGTTTCCATCTGAATAAAAAAAAAATGTGTACTCGTCACCACCACATTATCGTATTTAGGACATATTATTGACAAAGATTTATTACATAAATCAAATGAACACATAGAAGCCATCCAGCAGGCCCGGAAACTAGCAACGTCAGAAGAATTACAGCTGTTCCTAGGAAGAGCAACATATTAAAATGCTTTTATCCCAAACCTCTCCCACAAGGCCAAGCTGCTACATGAAATGTTATCTCAAGATAAATTCAAATGGATCCAAGAAGCCAAAAATGCCTATGAAGATATTAAAAACACATTATTATCGCTGCAAGTCCTAATACAATATGACCCTTCATTGCCATTACTTCGTCTAGCCAATGGTCTGGAAAGCCCGCTTATGCGAGTCGAACTCTCAAGGAAACAGAACGAAAGTTGACAAAGAAGGCCTATCCTTAATGTGGGCGATCAAAATTTTTTAACTAATATGTCAGTAAATTTGAGTTAATAACAGATCACAAGCCCTTGACTCAGATTTTCACCCATACAAGTCACTTCCGACCCTAGGCATTAGTCGCATGGCCTACTATGCTGAGTATTTAATGAACTTTAATTTTACCATCGTTTATGAGCCTGCAAAAGAGCATATGAATGCAGACTACTGTTCGAGGGTGGCCTCCATAAATAGAGCAGAGGAAGATGGCTATGAGATGTTCACCATCCAGCAGATAAAGCAGCTCCCAATTAGGCCGGAGCAGATCGCCAAAGCAACGAGGAGCAATCCAAGATTGGGTATAATCGTCCAAGAGCTTGAAAGGGGCCGCGATCTAGCCCACCTCTGATATGTCTCTGGAAGACTGCTACACAAAGAGCGCCGGTTGTCTGAGTAGTGATTCCGCCGACACTAAAGCAATCAGTTTTGGATTACCTCCACATCGATCATCTAGGAATTGGAAAAATGAAAGCCCTTGCCCATTTGTTCGTGTACTGGCCCGGCATAGATGGTGACATCGAAAACACAGCCAAATCATGTGTAGACCAATGGGAGTATCTCAAAGGCCCTGGGAAAGTCTATATCTAGACTATGCCGGACCAGTAGCTGGCCAGATGCTGCTCATCGTAGTGGACGCCTACAGCGAGTACAACTGCGGCAGCCACACTAGCATTTTTAGGTGAACTTTGCATGAGTTACAGTGTACCAACCACCATTGTCACCGACAACGGTCCCTAGTTTGTCGCTGACGAGTTTATCGCCTTCCTACGTGAAAACGGGGTTAAATTCCATAAGCGCACGTTGCCCTATCACCCTTAAACTAATGGGTAGGCGGAACACTATGTGCAAACAGTAAAGAATGCACTGAAAGCCATGGGAACCACCCCGACAACACTACATTGCAATCTAAATACGTTTCTAAAACGTTACTGAAGAACACTACATGCCACAACAGAGGAATCCCCCTGCCAAACTCCTCCTGGGTAGAGAATTACTTACCCACCTGGATATGCTTCGCCTTCAAGATGTCGGCCAGCATATCCAAGAGAAACACCAAGCTGCATTTAGGACAAAATTAAGATCTCTGCGGACAGGTCAAGCAGTATTCGTTCATATGGGTAAGTGTCTTCGCAAAAGAAGTGGGTTTCGAGCGTTGTCATTCGTTGCCTGGGAGACCTGCATTACGAAGTGTCGATAGAAGAAAAATTCTCGAAACGGCATATCGACCAGCTGAAGCCACGGTGCACTACAGCTATCAAGTGTGCTACACGGTGGCAAAACGGAGAAGCCTCGCCCTCCGTGTCGGGTGCGCTTTAGCGTGAGCTCTTCCCAAGCAGTGAACCATTCACCTGTTGGGGAACTGCCAGTTCCGGAAGACTGTAAATGTTAATCTGACTGCCAAGTTTACGGCAAACCGAGGACGCACCTCCCCAAGAACAGGACGCCACCAATGGACCAACTGGGTCCAACCAGCTGGATTCCAGAAGAGATGAACAGCCTGATCACCCATGTGACGATGTCGTTCCCTGGCGAGACCCGCCGAGGAAAGACCCAGTTATCCTCCGGCGTTCGGGGCATAATTGCCAACCGCTCCAGCGATATTCCTCGTAGCTTAGTGTGACGGGAGGAAACGTCGTGTCGGCAGCAAATAAAGACTGATTGTTGTGTGTGTCTTGTGTTGTCCCAATGTTTTTGTTTATTGTTGCCATTTGCGATGATCGTCCGAATTGTTGCTCTCGTCCCTGCGTAGCTTCCATGTTGAGTATTCGATCCCGGCGGATTTGATGGGAGCCCCATGCCACACCAACAGTAGCCAACCTGATCCTACAGGTAATCACCATTAAGCATAAGAACGTTGATCACATCTTCTCTCCCCCCCCCCTTTCAGTATACACATAACAGATATAATTGAAAAATTACTATTACACTCAACGTTAGGCAAAAAAAATAGTTTTATGAAAATGCTACATGGATGATATCGTCTTAAAAATAAAAAACAACGAAATCAATTCAGTTATAGATTATTTAGAAAATTTCTGAAATCAAATTTACTACAAACAACATGGAAGATAATAAAATACAATATCTGGATTTAGAAATTGAACTAGAAAATAATTCTAAATTTAAAGAATAATAATCGGATGTTCTATAAGGATTTTTATACACGCCATACCTCAGATGTTTAAATTATTGATGAAAAATAGGAAAGAAAATTCCACAGCCTGGGATCAAACCAGGAACCTTCTGCTCACCGTGCAGATGCGCCAGCCAATTGCGCCACTGCGGACATGGAAGCATTACGCTATCTACATGCTCTTTGGGCTGGCTGGAGCAGTACCCAGTTCGCAGGCTGAGACTATCGTTCCTACTGGCGTAATAATCGTTAAAGAATAATAATTGGATGTTCTATGAGGATTTTTATACACGCCATTTCTCAGATGTTTAAATTATTGATGAAAGGTTCCTGGTTCGATCCCAGGCTGTGGAATTTTCTTTCCTATTTTTCATCAATAATTCTAAATTTGCCTTTGATATATATAAAACCTTTCAGAGGAAATATCATGATTAATTTTAAATCCATTTTAAATTCAATATTAACTTTACATGTGTAATGTCATTATTAACTTTTTACATAGAATCCATAGAGTCCGCTCCACAAAAAACATAACACCCCAATTACTGAAATTAAGAAAAATGTTAATTGACAATAATTATTATCCAGTTAATTTCATTGGAAAGATATTTTGGAATATTTATTGGAAAAATTGTGTGAAAAATTAAAATAACCAAGCTGCAAATGTAAATTTAAATCAAAACAAAAATTATGTAACATATAATTATCACCCAAAATTGAATAGAACCCTTAACCCCACTGCCGTTTTATTTTTCTATTTTAACAAGAGATGGCGATTGTTTACCATTCTGTATATCTTTCTCTTTCATATACACTTTATAGTTTTTAAAAATCTTCAATAGGTGGCACAAAAATCGAAAAGAATTTAATGCTTGTCATTCGAACTTCGCCATGTGCAGTCGGTAGCAAGTGTCTTCGTCTGAGATTGAAAGATATTTATGCGAAAGTAATGATTCAGAAACGGATTAGGATCAAATCCCCGACCTTTAGATGTGTTTTCTGTAATTTTACCAGATGCATTTTGGGAAATGATTTCTTCCGAAACTAATAAATACGCCAAACAATGTTTCGATAGCCAAACGTATAAACAGAAAACATATGACGATTATATAAACGTTATCATACTTATTCTGACTACTAAAAATGTAAACTATAAAGTCTAATTAATATCCTGTAAAAATTTCATACAAATATCTTAATAAATAGTGTTTTTTTTTCATGTTGTTTATTGCACTGTCTATCGAAGAATTTTTCCTCCATTTAAATAGAAACTTCAGACCCTGCTAACTCAAGGTCAAATCAGAGCGCATGGGGTTAAAAGTTAATAAAAAGAGAAAATAAAGATGTTATAAAAATGCCTTTAAAAGTAAAATGACAATAGAAAACTTTTAATTGAACAGAAAATTAGAACATAATAATAATAAAGTTATAAAAGATAATGTTATGTATAAAATTCCTTGCAAAGAATGTAATGATCACATTATAGGACAAACAAAAGGAAGTGTGATAAAGAGAATTGATGAACTCAAATAAAGAAATGTAATGAAAATATCCAATTCTTTTTATGTAGAAAAAACAAAATCACAACATTGACTGGAAAAATATAAAAATTCTGGAAATAGAATAACATGCCAAAAAAGATTAATTAAGAAAGTTGTTATATAAACAAATCAAAAAATGGGAAATATTATAATTATGATTTTGTGACATATTGTAATATGCCACGACAAGTTTGGAATAATTTATCCAAACGTGTTTATTTTATTAATTATTAAAACTGAAGGTATGGAAGATTGACCATCTGTATTCAATTATCAATTGAAAGTATTTTATCTTATTTGATTTAGATTATATAATTGTCAAGTTAGTTTATTCAGTAAAGTATATTTTAGTAGAAATTGATTTCTGACAATCGGTGCTAGGCCTCGTTCCTGGCCCTTTGGTCTTTTTGGCAGGAAAAGTTTAATTGATAAGAAAAGGATAGGGGATGAGTCATGGAGATAAGGAAGTGGGTGCGGGAGCGAGCACATGAAACACCGATTGGCTAGTTATTATTATTATTATTATTATTATTATTATTATTATTATTATTATTATTATTGTATTTTCTGCGGAACTTTTGTGGAGAAGAAATTTGTGATGGGAGAAAAATTAAAAGGACTCGACATAGAGATCTGGTGACAACAGGTTATCAGCAATGTAACCAATTTATGTGCTAAAAGTGATTGTGTAGAAAGAGGTGGCGTGGCAAGGTTCGACTCCGCGTCAAGCGACAGCGGTGATGGCAACAGCGATTTCCAAGGTAGGACGTGGAATCCACCGGCTGTCCGCCGGTAGAAAGTGAACTGACGGGAGGCCACACTGGCGAGGAGATTCGTGGGCACGTCGTGGAGGTCTATCGGCGTAGCGAGTCAGGAGCCAGGCGGGCCAGGCAACATGAAACAGATGAACGGCGGCGGCGGTGGTGAACATCGAAACCCTTCGGAGACTGTGGTGTATTAACCGCCAAGCAAAGTGTCGGACAGAACTTCTTAATGGTGACAGTTAAGTGACAATTTAATTAAGGATCCTGGTATATAGATGTGGAGAGGAGAAGCTTAAGTTCAAGCTTTGTAGTTTAACGTTATGCATAACGTATCTATTCATAGGGGTAGGGACTTTAATGTAAATTTGTGATAATATACACTGATTTATCGACATATACAAGCCTATGTAGTCTTACTGAATATCTTTTGATTCATTAGACCATTCAAATTTTTTTTTTTTTTTTTTTTTTTTTTTTTATTATCTTATGCATTATGGAAGTAGTGTAATTTCTCTTAATTTAATTGATTTGTTAATAAAACTTGTTCTTTTGATTTTTATTTCAATCTTCCAGGCTTACAGTAATTAAGTTGTATTAAAGGGGAATTTAGATTATGAAGCAATAAATTAAGAGCTCTTGTTAGGTAATGTTGCAGCCACGAGACATAGTATCTTTATTAAGCTTTAGTTATTTTAATACCACTATACGATCTAAATTTAAAATGAGTTTAGTCTCCTTATAATGGGGAAAATCGTGAAATAATAAAACAAAATTTAAATTAAAGTCACCAATCTTGAAGAAACTTGGGAGATGAAGGAATGTAGTCTATTGAAGATTTGTTGAGGTAGAAATAAAACCAGTCTATTGAGGATGTAGATGAAGTTCTTGTGCAGTCTAATGAAGATTTGTTGATGGTAGAAATAAAACCAGTCTATTGAGGATGTAGATGAAGTTCTTGTGCAGAGATGTTGATAGGGGAAAACGATAATCTTGAAGTACAGATGAAATTTTGAAGGGTTGATCCAAATTTTTGGGATAAATTTCATGTAAAAACGTTTTCAAGAATTTTTTTCTCATCATCAGTTGATTAAATATTTGAATGTTGAAAAACAGTTGAAATGAGAATTTAACAATTGATATAAAGGTGATGATGCTAAGTTGATTGTAATTGTTGGTTATGATTGTTGGCTATTGTATATTAGGGTGATTGTTGTTAAAAAGTAGTGTCCATTTATTGTTTATTTCTATTGATGGTTTGGCTAAATTTTTGTTATTTGTAATGAATCTTTTTTTATAATTTTCTTCTTTTCTTCATAAATAAACAATAAATGGACACTACTTTTTAACAACAATCACCCTAATATACAATAGCCAACAATCATAACCAACAATTACAATCAACTTAGCATCATCACCTTTATACCAATTGTTAAATTCTCATTTCAACTGTTTTTCAACATTCAAATATTTAATCAACTGATGATGAGAAAAAAATTCTTGAAAACGTTTTTATATGAAATTTATCCCAAAAATTTGGATCAACCCTTCAAAATTTCATCTGTACTTCAAGATTATCGTTTTCCCCTATCAACATCTCTGCACAAGAACTTCATCTACATCCTCAATAGACTGGTTTTATTTCT